>JAPEVF010000175.1:0-43155 GCA_029747585.1 Pleurotus djamor | reverse complement strand
CTTCTCTTCTCTTCTCTATCCCTCCCACTCCAATTTTACGTGCCTCAGGCAAAGCGTGGACTTCTGACTATGGCAATCCAAGTGACCCMCACGACTTCGACTTTATCTACCCCATTTCCCCATTGCATAGCGTGCCCACAGATAGGGTTTTGCCTCCCACTATTCTGTTGACCGCCGATCGTATGTGGACCCTTTCCTTTGATTTGCCTTGTTGGTCTGATAGACTTCGTCCTTYTAGACGACGATCGTGTTGTACCCTTGCATTCTTTCAAGCATGCTGCCACGTTGCAGCATACGCTTCCTCTAAACCCAAACCCACTCTTGATTAGGATAGACAAGAAGGCCGGACACGGATCGGGCAAGTCCACTGATCAGAGGTAAGTCATTCGGCTCGTCTCCTTGAAATCGACCCATGGATTCATTATTCGCATAGGATCAAAGAAGCCGCTGACAAGTGGTGGTTTGTGATCCAGTCGAACGGYTGGGTAGCCAAGGACGGTGCTTCGTAAGTTGATGTGACGCCTGCTGCGAACCTCGTCTTCATCTGTCATTTCCGCGCTTGCTTTTCTWTYATATCATGGACATCATGAATCAGGAGTTTGCCTCGATGCTTTCTCTARCTTACAAGYTTCATYCATATACCATMCCTCGGGCTCATTTGCGATTCCCTTTCGGTCATTCGGTGTRTCAATAACTGCGTAGCTGTGTCTTCTCTCCTTATATGACCCATTGTTATCGTGCGAGTTTTATGATCGTCTATGTCGGCGTATTAAAGTCACTTAAAGTCAGGAAGCGTATCTATCCTAGAATAGTTACGCGGGGTACATCCACCCAGTGGCAGCAGTGCGTTCTTTCATGTCCTTTCTGATGAACTTGTTTGCGAAGACGAGGTCTCAAACCCAACCCGGAGAATGGTACATCGCCACTTGAACCCCAATTCGTGTGCTTAGAGGAAGTAAGTGTAATAAGCGCCCTTCCTCGATCTCGTAGCCTCTATCCCCACATTCGCCTCACCTTTCTCCATTTATCTCATACCCTCTGGTTATGGCTGATGCTGTCGAAAATGATGATTCTATACATCTAAAATGGATGCGCGAGGCCATGAATATGGCCCAGGAGGCTCTTGATGCAGGGGAGGTTCCTGTGGGATGTGTTTTCGTTCGGAATGGAAAACTTATCGCAAGAGCAAGGAACAGAACRAATGAACTTCGCAATGCAAGCAGACCATTCACACTCAACTGGGAATAYGTTCCAATTGAAGCTGATAGGCCACACGGCATGCTGAACTCGARGCGATCGACCGTATCCTAGACGATCCAAACCTTACACCTGCGGAAGCCAGGTTGCATTACCCGCTATCGGATACTGTGCTGTATGTTACGGTCGAGCCGTGTATAATGTGTGCCTCAGCCCTCCGCCAGCTGGGAATCAAGGAGGTCTTCTTTGGCTGTGAAAACGACCGGTTCGGTGGTTGTGGGAGTGTGCTTGGGGTAAATTCAAGGTACTGTCCCTCCTCGTTTCGCTCAATKTTGGGAAACCATTCTGATCAGCTCTCGGTAGATTACCTCACCCCAAACACCCGGCSTACCCTGCTACGAGTGGCTACCTTCGTGAGGAAGCCATCATGATACTACGTCGTTTTTACATTACTGAGAATACAAATGGTGAGTTATTTTCGGTGATSGTGGGTAATTCAGTGATTCAAATGATGATGTTGTACCTTCGTAGCCCCGGTRCCAAAATCTAAAGCCAACCGAGTCTTGAAGACTGAGATAAAGCCAAAGGTTCCCAATGATCCAATAGACTAGKCGGATAAGGCTCGGGCGCTGGTAGAGTAGAAATTCTCATCTCAAAGCACTGAATTACGTTACRCAAGTCATCCAAGCGAAGTGTCCACAAGCCCAACGTCTTCGTTTTGATGTTGCTCGCTTCCATCTATCAAAWTTTCTCATTCCTCTATGTATAGTCATATAGGCAATGTTCCCATCTATCGTTAGCACGAGGGCCRGTGAAGTCTTGGTTCCCACCGCCAAGAAAGAGTCTGTTCGTAGGTCGGGCTTTTCAACACAGGTTGCCCCAGACCACGTCGNTCTCTTGAGCCTCGGTAACAACATGCTTCTGAGAGTTGTCAGCGTTCTCGCGGCCGTTGKGGTCTCAGTCTGCTCAGTGTTGCCCAACGATCATCTGAGCTACTTGGTACGACGCCAGGATGTTCCTGCTGAGTGTGCAGGCTCCTGTATTCCTGTCAACACCATCATCGCTTCGGTGAGTCATTCATGACAAGACACATCGYACCAATATATTCATAGTCATCTACACTGTAGCAATGTTCTGTTTCCAAATGTTGCAATGCACCATTTGAGAACGCTTACTCCGACTGTGTGGAGTGCTTTGCCCGGTCAATCCAATTGACCAACTTCGCGCCGTATCAAGCTGCTTTTGATAGTGAGCTAAAACCAGGMGTCACCAAACTTACTTCTTCCTGATATGAAACACACAGCGTTGTTTGCGGCTTGCTCGAGGGCCGACCAACCGATATCCAAGTTAACCTTCCCCGGGCAAAACGCCAATCGCAACATTCTCAGCACATCGGCTACAATCACCCGATCGCAAACGTTGTCCCTACCTCCCTCCAGTGCGAGACCCTCAGCCACAGGAGAAATCACCCCCGTTGCGTCCTCCTCTCCTCCAATCCCACAGTCTTCAGCCGTCCTAAGTCCTTCTTCCCAGGTCACCTCGGCTTCTTCGGTTACTGCTTCTCTGCCCATCACGACTCCAAGTGCCACCGCTCCACCATCCCCTTCAGCCAGCGATGTTRCTACCAGTGGAWCGGCYCCTTTGGTGACCTCAAGTGCAGGTGTGCCAACAGGAGCTGCGGTCAACACGCCTGCACCTTCTCCAAGTGACACCAATGCGGCTTCTACTTTGAAACACCCTACGTTCGGTTATGGTGCTATTCATCTATTTGTTCTTACGATCTGTTTCGTCRTGCATGTCATGTAAAGTTMTTTYTCGTAGTACGATCTCTTACGGACGATATCATGTCTTTGCSTTGTKTCACTNNGTCATCCGCTGAAGTACGGATTRGACCAGCTCGGGTTGKCTTCCGTACGTATCCGCTCCTTGCCGTAGCGTMGTTGGTATGTTCTTTTACGTCTGGCAGACTYGGAGTGACCCAATCTTCATCTTCNNTNTCGGCCCCCGGGATATCTAGATTGAGTTGWAGTCGTGGTCGACGACATGTGTGWATGTTTACNNNNTNNNGGTTTCAACTTTCTTCCTAGTMCTTGCTCRAATYGAATCGCGTCTGTTTGTTCCTCAGAAGCCCWCACGATGAGTAATGAATGRCAATGTCATCTATTGRATGSGAKAGAAGAACACACTCAAATTTCCCATCCTAGCRWSWTCSNAGNGNGTTNNANNNTTWTYTCYTCTTMTACAAGCGTGGCTCCGAAGTMGCAAGTGACACGGAGTCAACTCACCAGCGTGGACATCAYTMCTTGGRTTCACTTGACAAACTTGGTGAGATTAAACTCAGTGATWGGGAAGAGAAGTTCACGGAGAAATTTAGGAGTSAATTGYRCGCACACCGYCCGTCTAGGTTAGCCACAGGAGGAAYTGAATTTCCGAGTTACCANGGNNCGNNNCAACGAAAGGCCCTCGAAAATGGGTTCATTTAAGGATGTATTGAAACCGAGGGCTTGGCTCGGATTCGAAGTCTAAGACAACTCTATTCGTGATTATAACGGAAGGCTTATCCCATTTATTAGGAGMAAGTATTKRAGAACTAGKAAGTAAATGGACACGTGAGTTWATCGCTGGAYCMGCTTTGGNGCTGATGATGAATGAGGTTNANGNNNGCCCTCAACAGGGCATTTRCTCCTTGAGGACTCGTCACTTTCAGAGTATRAATGATTGGCACAACATGAGCAATATAATTTAGACAGAAAGCAGCACAACGAATGATATTGAATTGCAAATAGTTGCTATTTCAAAGCCGTGCATCCTGAGGCATTTTCTTCATGGCTTGCCGTACACCTAGATCACCCAAAACATCCTCGGCTCCAGCAAGAACTATACCCATATGTAAGTACGTGTGATCCAATGGTGYTAAAGGAGGGTAACTCACTAGCGTCGTATCCGGAAGTACGGTGATACTGAAGGGGACACCTTTGAGATAATAAWTTCCAATTGCAAGCATAAGCCGACGTACATTTTCGATGACCTTACCCATTCCTGTCACAGTCAAGGCTCTTCCACCGAATACTTGCGTAGCATCTAAAGGTGGGATGTTGAGRAACTAGATAYGCTGGGAAACTAAGTGAATACCTTCGGCAGTTTCGCGTGCAGTCCGAGAAACGAATCTAGGATAAACGTAAGAAAACGAGAATNGGGGGGGGGGAGTATGAACTGGAGGACTCACTGTTTCATGAGGCCTATCGGACCAGCGAGCTTGCTGGACATTTCATCGTATGTCATCTAGGCGCGGAGTTCAATTGGTGATAGCTRCCAAAGACGAGCAGGAAAGGAGAGCTTACATTGTTCATTTGATATGTCACTGATTCCACCCAGTTCTGGCATGCTTCGACTCGGGAAATCATTTGTCCAAGTTTTGCACGAATGACAGGCTGRGCATGAAGGGGTTTTCCGAAGACGTATCGCTGCGTTGCCCACCTATGTGCAGGGTTGAGTGAGCCGGTACAAGAGACGGATGTTAAGAAAAGACTGACTTCAAGCACTCTTCAACCACAAGACGCTGAGCAGCAAGACTGGTACAGACGACCATCCAACGCTCATGRTTGAAGTTGGTMAGAATGACTGACATTCCTGCGCCAACTTTACCAAGTGTGTGGGAGATGGGAACGCGGACCTGCATAAGAAGTGTCAGGAGGGTATTGAGAAGGCTTGAACCAAGAAAACGAACCTTGTCGAAGACAACATAGGCGGTCCCGGCCGTAGACGAGTAAGCTGTTTTGATTGGCTTTGTTGAGACGCCTTCGACTCGAGGAATGAGAATGACGGTGAATCCRGTCTAAATAWTTCATAAGCATGGACTTCACGGTGTTTTCAAGGTCAATTCTCACTTCSGTTTTGCAACCAGTCGTGAAGTAGTCAGCGAAAGTTCCGTTTGTTATCCACCTGGGCAAGGTTGGTTAGCGAACCGAGAGATGTGAGGGATAGAGGCGAACTTTTTGGTTCCAGTGATGACCCAGTAATCTCCATCGCGAACGGCAGTGGTTTGGATGCCACTGACATCGCTCCCAGCGAAAGCTTCCGTGATRGCAAGAGCAATGAACTTTTTCCCTGAGAGCACGTCAGGGACGACCTGAGCTTGTAACTCGGGCGAGCCATAGTTGAGTACAGGGGGTAAGGAGATGACCATTCCGTTGAGCAATCTATAGGAGAGTTAGCCRTGGCACTATGGAGCGAAGAAGTGCGTGAATACCCTATGCACTCTGATCAGCATTACTTGYACATAGATTCTAGATAAGGGACTGACCGTCAACGACTCCTCGAGTACCGAAACGGGCGAGCTCGGTGTTTATTATCATCTATGAAAGCCGTTGAGCTAGGGGATAGGAGGACGGATAGGTGCGTGATGCAGGGGTTTACCTCATGGAAATAATCGAACTCTTCGGGCTTGACAATTCCTCCCATGAGTGAACGACCTTTCAGGTGCTTCCCCGGGCCAAGACGCATGGCAATTACATTGGTTTCACTGCATCAACTATGATAAATGGCCACTATCTCATTGAAAGAGTCAAACCACACACCTCATTTTGTCAATAACCTCTTGAGATATCCGCTTTCCGTTGTCTTCACATTTGATGGCTTCGGGACGGATGACCTCCTCCATAAACGTACGAACGGCCTTTTGGAAAGTCCTGTGGTTATCGTTGTAGTATGGCGAGAAGTACCCCTTCGATAACCATGTTGGTTCGGCGTATGGGACTGCCGAGAGGGACCCGGGCGTAGGCGGCTTGATGACCTCCTCTTCACCCGTTACAGTGCCAATTTGGAGGCGTTTGTATTGTGGTCGTAGTAGGACTTCGTGTCTGTGTAGTCCAAAGAAAGCCTGGGTTGCGTCCTGGCCAGCTACATTCGTGTCGTCCGTGTCAGAATCTGTGTCGTATTTGACACCAAATACCCCTCACCAATGCTCTCCGCGAATAGAACAGTTGGCCCTCCAGGGTGCAGATCCGCGAAACGTGAAAGATCATAGACCTTTGCGTCAATAACAACCCACTAATACGATGCCAAAGGTCAGCTGAGTGCCTTCAAGCTACAGGGGTCCTAGGTACTCACCAGATCGCCCTCACGGTTGTGCTGTACGACTGTTAAGAGGTCAAGACTCGTGCTCAGCGCAAATGAAGACGCACCTTCGTGACTTCTTCCCGAGTGTACTCCTTGAGCTGCTTGGAGGTCATGGTTGGTGTTGAAGCCGTTGATCAACGTCTCTCAAGCCTCATGAATACCCGGCGCGGGGAAGCGGGGGACTCGGCTGATCAATTGACCTGTCCCGATTGGCTAGCTCAAAATTCACGTGCTGAATATTATCTTATCTGATAAATAAAACAATGTTTTCAGGGACCATTCCTGAGGTACAACGACACACTACAAATTCCCGAACGCAAAATGTCCATATTCTATGAAAGTAAAGAAGGGAACGAAGGCTCAACGGCGACCATGAGGGTGGGCACCATACCCAGCGGTTCCATGTGAGTACGGTGCTGCATGGTGGGAGGCATATGGTTGTGCGTTCGGAGGCCTCTGATAGTTATTAGCATTAGTGGTACTGGGAAACGAAGACTGGGGTTGCGGGGGTCGGGGAGGCTGCTGATATGCCTGTGCCTGCGCATTCAGTATGTCCTGGTAAGGCTTCATGTACGCCTGCTGTTGGGCTTGGTAATGCTGCATGATATTTTGCGTAGCTTGGGTTTGGTTCTGTAAATTGGTTTGATAAGCTTGAGCAAATTGTTGTTGATAGGTTTGTTGTTGCTTTTGGTAGTCTTGGGCAATTTGAAGCATTTGTTCTGTGAATGAATTGGTTCCGTAGTCGTTTTGGCCAGAATTAATTGAGCTCATGTTGTTAGCGTATTGATCAGCGATGGCTTGTGATTGAGCCTGGTAGTTCTGCATGATCTGGGTATATATGTCCGTACTGGATGCGGCAGACGAGGGATCATAGTAGCTCGGTTGGCTTGTTGTCGAAAGGCCGGAGAATGCATCGACGAGACTGGATATATCTGATCCTCCTCCACCGGAGAGGCCAGAAAGGTATGCACTTGGATCGAACGCGGCTCCGCCAGCAAAAGCGTCGACCAGGCCCCCGCCTTCTTCACCAGTAAACGCAGAAGCGGCGGCCTCAGCCCCTACGTCAGCTAAAGCATCCCCTGCAACATCTCCCAAGAGGTCCCCGACGACACCAAGCCCGACAGTACCAAGGACGGCTTTAATCGCTATTTTACCCATGGTAGAGCCAACTGTTTGAGCAACGGCCTTGCCAACGTCTTGAACAACACCGCGCTGGCCAGGTACCATACCGGGTTGTAGAGGTGGCGATGTGGTTTGAAAGGGAACACCAGGAGGGGTCTGAGGAGGCGGCGACAATGGTGGTGACGAGAAGGAGGAAGTTGGCGTCTGGAGTGGAGGCGGGGACGCGATATTGAGTGGTGGGGGTGCGTACGCTGAAGTTGCCGACACAGGCGACGGTAACGTATAGCCGCTACTCCCAAGTTGGTTTATTTGTGGAGTATTATCGACGCTACTAGGTTGATACTGTGAGTGCGAAGCCACGGAGTAAATAGCTCTCTGATCGGGTTGAGTATTCGCCTGAGCATTCGGTGGTGTCCATGAGCTCGGAGTAAACGAGTCTGTCGCCGATCTATGGTGGTTATGTTGTGGAGGTGGTTGTGCGGAAGATGTCGATCCGGTATATGAGTGACCTCGGTGCAAAGGTGTAGGCCCTTGGGGTTGTTGCTGGGGAGGAGCTCCCGGTAGCGGACCCGAATGAGATGGACGGGGTTGTGTAAATGAACCCCCGGAAGAAGATGGCCGACCTCCCATCGGTCGAGCGACCGAGGCACGAGAGTTATAAAAAGAACTTGGGGGAGGTTCGTCGGCAGCGCGACGTCCTCCAGGGTTGTTTGCTGCGTGATCAAACGCGATGGTAGCAGGCAATATCGACCTTGACGGATCCAGGCCACGAGCTTCCTGACGCGGTGCAGGAGGACTAGAAAGACGCTGTGATGAAGCTTTAGGGGAAGACGAGCGAGCCTCTGGTCGAGGTGAGAGAGGTGGAGGCGGTGGAGGAGGGGACGAAGCAGTAGCCGAGTTGGCTGAGGGCTGCATGTAGCTCGCATAGAGTAATTGCGCACGGCTTTGACCTTCCCCGCCTCCAGTACCATGCGCCGGAAGTCCAAGGTTCAATTTCGATTTTCAGCTCCGGTCACTTCACACCTATCACATTTTCTTATCTTATCTTATCACACTTTTCCATTGCTTTTCCAACCACCACACCAATTCACCTTCGGTATCAAGCTCGTTTTCCTGCATCGGAATAATGAACCGGGTCAAGGAACGACTGGTGTTGATTTTATAGGCACTGATGACGCTGGATCTGGTGGATGCCGCCGAGTTCGTGGTGTCCTGGGAGTCTTGCGACACGCCGCAACCACCTCATTTGAAGGCTCCCGTTTTCAATCCATTCTATGCTTCACACCCGATAGTCTCACACATCCCTAGAACACGAATCTTTGTCGACGCACCTCTTGGGCATCGACCAGAAATGCATCACCAAGTATATTTGAACTGTACGAAGAAAACGAAGTTTTTGAAATTCCGCTCGAGACCGCCGCCCACCACGAACCCGATGACACGTCAAACCTCTCGCAAACTCGGTCAAGGATCCCCTGGGCATGTAGAGCCAAGGGTATATGGTCGCTGGATGGGAACGTTCCGAGGGAGAGGAGATATGGGGCAAGAGGTTGTCCTGGGAGTGTGGGTGAGCATAGGGATGGCAAGGCGAGCGGGGGTTGGCTCGTATGACCTTGATAAGTACTCATCTATGTTTTCCATACCCATATTACACCTTCGTCTGTCCATATCTCGTGTGCTCGACTGATCTTTGAAGGTGTCGGCCGCGGGTCAGTCATTGCCGAACCCTAAAACCTTGGTTCAGCCTCTCACAAACTGACGATACCTTCGAGGCCCCACAGCCTCCGTGGTTCAAACGAGCAAATTAAGCATCTACGCAGGGAAGGGGGGACGTAAAGAAAATGTGAGTAAGAGACTCGGTAACGGCGTCGAATTAACTCACATATGCTTCCCTTAGATCCTACGACCATAGTCCCGCCGCTCGTCTGGCATTCCCAGCAATTTCAGAAATTTTGACCAGTGTGGTCGNAAATTTCAAAAGCTCCTCCTACGCAAACTCAGCCAAGCATACGCGTACGCCGGGGGTATAACTCGATTTCGCCAGCGTTTCGGCGTTTTAGAGTCACCCAAGAATCTCTGGTTCATCGGGAGAATCAGAGGTATCTTCGTTTAAAACGATGTCCGTCACCCTAGCTGATATTAAATGACTTTTAGACAATTTACCACCAATATACAAGAAGAACGCAGACGACCCATTAAGGTTTAAGTGCGAAAATCAAAAAATCCAAGATTTCGGTCGGATGATGCGGGATTGTCATCCTCCCTGTGTGGCCTCTCGTAAACGCGGCTGGACATTCACATATTGTCTAAGAACACGGGGGTATAGTTGCGTTAGGGCAGCATTCCGGGGCTGATGAGTTATTCAAGGACTAGGTGCGCAGGGGAGGGAGCTGGGGCGGTAAGGACCTGGAGTTCGTTATCAGGGCGTGGGGAACGATAATACACGATGTGAGCGACTTATTGTGAGGCTGTAATGGGGATCTCACCGTTTTGTAAAGGTTTACACGAGGAAAACATGTATTCTGTGTGGAGGAAGGGAAAGTAAAAAGTGATTTGTGAGTGATAAGGTCAGTGCAATAGTTCGCGAGCACTTAAATTAGCGTCATAGATTATTCTAGATACTTACGCATGTGTCGTATCGAAGCGTTCAGATTCTGGCTCATGGAGACAACCACTGACCAGAACTCTGAAATGTTGATTCTGCGACGAGCCCCTCATAATGCCATCCAGGGCTGTAGGTGTCATGTAGGACCTTTTGTGTGCAAGAATTGTCCACCAGGAGTTCAATGTCGTCGCGCGATTTTCGATTTCGGCGGCGCCACATGGNTTTGTGTCTTTAACTTCGAAGATTTGACCTGAGGAAACAGATACTGAACGTTATCGCAGGCACAGAATCAAAGGGACATTACATTCCGTGAATATTCGTTCCGTCGACTTTTCGTGGAGAAACGAAGGATTCTATGGGGTGAAAAATGAAGATCTGGGTTTCGTGAGCATTTCACGGATTAGATATGATAAAATGACTCACCGTTACACTCTGCGTATGCCCTTGTAGGCCAGCTCGATTTGGGGGCACTAAACCCCGCCAATCTATCGCATTGGTGTTTTCGAGGTCAACTGAAGGTCCCCAGAAATCCTGCCCAAAGGAAAGTCTTCAAATCAATTCAATGACGCCGTAGGTCCCTTTTCTACGTTTCTCACCACTCAAGTCCGAAAGAGTTCTAATGGAAAGGCGGTTCTGCTTCATTCTAACTCTCTTCCGCCGTTTGCGCACCAGCATGCCTCGCCCCGCATTCGACACACACCTCCAGGGCGTCTCTTTCACTCCGAATTGTCGATCGATTCCCGAAAATGAACTCAATCATCTTTTCCATTACCCCCATCCTAATGAAAGAACTGTATTACATGCCTGTTTTATTCATACACCAGCTCAATACCGGGCGTGGTGGGTTGGGATTGAGGGGAATTGTGATAAGATAAGATAATAAAATGTGATAGGTGTGACGTGACCGGAGCTAAAACTCGAAATTGAACCTTGGACTTCCGGCGCATGGTACTCATCTGGGATAGTCAACACTAATTTTATTAGGAGGCGTAAGTACAAGAGTAGAAGGAGTCATCAGACTCACTCATGCGAGGAGGCCACGGTGTAAAACGGTGATGTGATGGGTTGATGAAGGGGAGAATACGCGCAATCTACAGCCTAAGGTTGTGCTACTGACTGTGGGAAACTTATTTCCCGCGGTCAAGACTTCCATCTGACCATGGAATTGTATCAAAGATGCAACAAGAGGCGTGCTCCGTGTTAGGAAGCCGATCAAGACCCCGTGGTGCGACCATGGTCGACGGCGTACTATATAGAGGGCGCCTTTATCATAATGGGTTCTTCGGGAGGGAACCATATACTGATTGTAGAGAAGAAACATCCCTAATCCATAGAATTGCATAGAATTGTCAACGAACGTGGAGGAGGTCCAACAGGCGAATCCTCTACAACTGTAGATGTGGAGATTAAGGAGTCTGACCGTTCTTGCGAATTTCCTCTTCTACAACATCCACAATAAGCTCGCACCAGTGCCGAAAGTCCACCTTGTCAAGATGGGGAATCCTAAACTCCTCCGGCTCTGCGCAGCCACGGCGGTACCGAAAGCCTCCAAGCTCGGCTCCATCAAGGTCAACGATGACGAGCTCAGGAAAAGCGTCNAAAAAGCACGGAGCAGTCGACGTCATCAACGAAGAAGGGTACGTGATAAAGATACTTGATTTTGCGAGAGCTGACTCGGAGAGTATCTTCGATGAAGGTATGGTGCTGAAAGGGCAAAGGCTTTCAGAGAACCGTACTATATGGGTCATCAAAGAGATATACCATAGATTGTACCCAAACATACTCGATAACGTCGCAGTATGGCGCACATTCGCGCCATAGGTGGGCATTTCCCATGAAAGATCGTATTGAACGGAGGGATGGAGATTGTGGATTAGCGGAGCCATTGTGTGACAGTGTAAGGTGTTTCAGTGAAGGAGCTTCAAACATATTGAAGAAGAGGCCATCACAATGAAGAATCTTCAAGTTGGGAAGGGTGATTGTCTCATACGCGGGGAATGACTCTTCGTTGATATAGAGTACGGGAGCCAGATAGAGGTACTCCAGCGACGACTGCGACCGAAGGAAGTTATACGTCGCTTCTTCCCATGGATCAATAAGAAAAAGGTGAGTTAACTTCACATTCGGAGGAATGAGTTGAACCCCGAATCGCAGAGGAGAGCTAGCCCAGACGTATAGACGTCTGAGGTGGGTCAAGGAGGAGGATATGGACCGAAAGGCATTCCAGTCAGAGGCGCTGAGGCCGATCCGCCCATGGGTCATGAGTGTTGATATGTGAGTTGCGAGCGACGGTTTCTGAGTAATGGATTGATGAAGCTGCTGGAATTTTCCAGGCGCAACTGTGGTCAACGGCGAATCATACGGTTTTGAGTGATTTCGAAAAGCAGCGGATATTGATTCATAGAGAAGAGGCACCGTTATCTCATAGAAACGCCTGGAAACGAGGAGGAGGGGTAGCAGGAGATTGCGATCCGGATTCCCGATTGGCTTGATGATCAGTTCGATGATTTCGTCTGGGATATGTGACACTGGGGTAGTATTCAGGCCTGAAGCAGAGAATGAAGTAATATGAGGACTTACTCGTGGAACGGAGTTGTCTTGTAGTACCCCTAGTCCTAGGTCGATTGGGAAAGGAAGTCATCAAATGCCATTGGAAAGGGAATTGTGATTGTGGGAAATTATCTTCTCACGATCAGTATTCCGTCCCTTGGTCACACAGGGGGTAGGGGACACGCCGCAGGTAAGTAAGAGGCAAGACTCGCCTCGGAGATACTTGATTCATCTAGGGGTGCTGTAAAATGCATAGAGTACTTATACTAGTGGCTTGCTGCGCTAGTTAAATAGCGCAGACACCAGATGAACAACGACAAGGGTTGAGTAGGCCTAATTAGCAATCGCGCTCCGGTGTGGCCTTGACATATATTGGGTGCCATCACATGGTTGAGATGGTGCATTGCATCTGTGAAATCGGCGTTGAGAAGAGATAAGTATGGGATGAGGAGGAAACCGTTCACCTATTCTTCCGCGTAGCTACCTCAACGACATCCATGACTAACTCGTGCCAGTGCCGAAATTCGTCCTTTCCAAGCACAGGTACGTCTATCTCCTCTGGCTCTGAGTTGCCACGGAAATATCGGAAGCAACCAAGCTCGCCCCGATTAAATTCAATGACAACCAATTCAGGAAACTTGTCGAAGAGCAGAGCACATTCAGAACCATCGTTGATATAGTATAGATACTTGATCTTTTGAGAACATGCTGCCAGGGTGTCCTCAATGTGGTCATTACACTGGGATGCTATGTCAGCTGAGACAGCTACCAAGGGAAAATGCACGCACAACGGTTGTGGCCCAAACATACTCAACGGCGTCGCAGAAACGAGCACATTGAGCCCATGAACCTGTACTCCTTCTGAAGGACCGAATGTTGCGAATGGTAGACAAAGGGGGGGGAGTAGACCCACCAAGAGATAGAAAGAGATGCTCTAGCGACGAAACATCTTCAAATTCACCAAGGAAAGCACGGTCGCACTCGAGGACTTGCAAATTGGGCAACGAAATGCTAGGGAATTTAGATGCGAGAGGCTCCTTGCCATACAAAATAGATATAGATCCTAGCTTGAGGTATTCGAGTGAGGGCGGGAGCCGAATAAAGATGTAGATTGTCTAATACCAGAGAGACTAGGAAGTGTAAGGTGTAAGATGGGTCAGCCGCACGCCAGGCGGAATGAACTCGATGCTGGGGCGGTAGCTTGCAAAGACGCTTAAGCATCGCAGGTCGTTCGCCAGACTGAGTATCGACCGAAAAGATTTCCAATCAGAGTCACTGTGACCTATCCGACCATGGGAGATGAGTGTTGTGATATGGGTGACGAGGGACGGATTTCGAGTCAAGGATTCATGCAGGACGCTTAACCGTTCTGGGACTACGGTGGTCAGAAAAGGGAAATTTGGTCCTGCGGTATAGGATCTGTTTGAAAGCGCGGCAGATATTGATTCATAGAGGATTGGGATCGATATCTTATAGAACCTCCTACAAACTCGCAGGAGTGGCAGCAGGTTATGATCTGGGTTCGCCAGTGGCTTGATCGAAGAAGCCGGCATGTCAGAAGCGGTGACGAGAGCACGCAATCGACTACGTTGATTGTGGGAATCGTCCTTCCCACAGTCAATAACAACGCCTGTTTGAATTCATTTGACGTTGTCCCTATTGACTTGCTATCGACGACCTACGAACTCTAGTGAGTGTAGCGAGAAGTTGCTGGATTTATTAGCGGCCAACAGTTCGAGCTATGTGGATAGAATAACTATGTATGACTTCTGAAGGCACCGCTAAAATTGTTCCCCCGAGTTTGAGTCTCAAAAATTGAATCAAATGTCCCCCACTATTCCACGGTTACGCCCTCTATATCAATTAGGATACTCTATCCGATCCAGTGCGCGGTGGAGATCATGCGCGTAGCATCTGCTTTCGCACTGCTTCTTCGACAGCATCTACAAACCATTCGTGCCAGTGAATAAATTGATGCGATTCTCGGTGAAAGATAGTGACATCCTTTGGCTCTTTAATACCGCGAGTGTGTCGGCGGCAAGTGGTGACATTGTAGTCGATGACAACCAGTTCGGGGAACGCGTTGAAGAGGACGGGGCACTCGAAACTACTGTCTTTATCGAGATTGCCTTTGCGAAGACTGTCTTTACCGATGAGCTCGCGATATAAATACTTGATTCTTCGAGATTTTGCGGACAGTATGTCCTCGATGTAGGTTTCATTCTAACACGAAAGTGAGCGGGATAGAAGGAAGCGGGAAGAAAGATGTACACACAAGTGTTGTAACCCACACGTACTCAACGACTTCACAATAACGAGCAAATCGACGCCAAGAAAGGGCATCCCCTCTGAATGACCGAAGGGCACGGATGGTGGAGAGCACTTGTGGAGAATGCACGTCTGCTCCACAAGTCAACAAGGAAAGATGTTCTAGCGAAGAAGCTTCAAGTAAATTGAGGAAAGGGACATCACAGCGAACAGCTCGCAAATTGGGGAGTTCGATGTTGGGAAACGTAGCTGGAGGTGTCTCTGTCTTGTCAGAGATGAAACCCAGCTTGAGGTATTCAAGTGATGGTTGGGAACGAATCAGATCGCACATTCGTTGATCCCAGCCGTATGGAAGAGAGAGATGGGTCAGCTTCGCGGCAGGAGAAAGGATGTGTTTGATGGCTCTTCTACCAAAGTAGGAGGAAGAATGTGAATACGTGGTGATGGACAAGCGCCGGAGATTGGGCACCAGTGTGAGTATCAACCGAAAAGACTTTCGTTCCGATTTCCCAAGCGTGATTCGATCATGCCAGATGATTGTTGTGATGAATGAGGCAAGAGATGGATCCCGAGTTAAGGATCGTTGGAGGAGGTTGAGCCGTCCTGAGGACACGGTGGTTGAGGATAGGAAAGCCCCGCGTTTGTATTGTGAACGGGTGCTAGAAATTGATGCGTAGAGGAGCGGAACCGTAATTGCGTAGAACCTCTTGCTAACGATGAGGAGAGGTAGCAAGAGGTTACGGTCCGGGTTCCCAAGTGCTTTGATCACAATGTCGAGGATTTCGTCTGGGATTTTGAGCACTATTGCAAAGAATCTGAGCCACCCGTAGACGCAGATATACAGCTTCGAGCGTGGTACTTACTCATGTTAAGAGGACAAGAGGGCGTTGGATCTGAGAGAAGGGTAAACGGGCGGCAAGCTCAAGCGCAGAGCGCGAGCGCCAGAGTCGACTCAAGAGAACGGGTTGAAGCACCAGACGTGAAGGTAAGATGAAGGGGAGAACGAAGCAAGAACGAAGCGTGATTTTATTATAAACCAGGAGAGGAATACAGCAGCGACCCTGTGATCAAGGATGTCGCAAGTTCAACTCCGACAGTGATAGGAAACGCATTGACAGTAAGCCACAATGGCGGTAGCAACCTGGCCACCCTAATGCTCGCTGGCCAAGTACACCTCCAAGTCGCACGCATGTCCTGATAGACGACCTCTAATGAGACGGACTCGCCCGAATATGCTATCCAGGTGGATTAGATCGGCATTTGCCAAGTCCTCTACGATAATCCTCCTATGAAGTTCATTGATGTCGATGATGTCCTGACGACGTTGCTCAGGGTACAGTCTGCATGGGGGAGAAGAGGTAAGAACTTTTTCTGGAGTGGAGTCACATATGGTACATGTGATGAGTTATTGACTGCTAAGGCGGTCACTGGGGCGAACGATAGACATTGAATGATGAAGCTTGAAGGTTGAAGCTGGAAGGCTTGCACAAAGAGCACAAGGGCTGGTATTTCTACGGGCGCAGCATGCGTATGTGTCCTGAGTTTCAAAGCAACCACAGACCACAAACCACGCCAGGTAGTGTACTATAAAGGGGGTGGTACGATCACGTGTGGTCCATATATATGGCCATCGCGGCGCGTTTCGTGGTGGCCATCTCCCATTGAACCACGACTGCCATGTCCGAAGACACGCGGAGTGAGCGAACACGCTCTCCTAGCCCTCAACCTCCCAAAGTCCAAAATCACGACCAAATCGGTAATAGGTGGGTGTCCGTACTACGCATGAATGTCGACCAGGTCGCTAACGGTGTTGTGGTAGCTCAAGAATAGCGACAGAGTCCGAAGAAGTGGGTGGATCGGACGGGGTCCCCGTCAGCGAGAAAACCCTTACGTGGCTAGCGTCACTTGGAGCTTCAGCGGACCGTACACCAACGAGCAAAGTACGATCCTCGGGAAGCTCAAAGGGCAGATCTTCATCCACAAGCAGTCAAAGAACCACGTCGCGCGACCAAGAAAGTGGCCACAGCAACGTCCTCTTCAATTGGAAGGATGCAAAAGCTCCCGAAGGCTATTTCATGTCTTGGAATGGTCAACTTATCCCAAAGCCGAACACGGTCCGTCCGAGGATGCCTCAGGAAACGGACAAGGAACGATTGATTGCTGCGTGCTGGGCTGGCGCCGTTCATACGCCCTGGTATGGGAAGAGAGAGTTTGATTACTCTGAAGATAAAACGGACGTCGATCCGACCACGCAAGCGGGAGGAAGTGCTTGGGACAGAGGATATGCCAGGCAAGGTTTTGTGGACGAGAGCTTACAACGTCACACTAGGCGTCACCTGAAGAAGGCGGCCGACATTGAAAGGTGGGTCGAAGGGGAATTGGATAAGTGGAGGGCGGAGAACGAGGCTGCGATACGTGACATCTGGATTCCCATGGCGAAGAAAGTGAATGAGGAAAACGGCGGGTCCGATTGGTGCGAGGACTTCGAGGAACTACGAACGGCGAGCAGAGGGCGCAAGGAGAAGCCCAGCGCTAGAGACGACATTGGTGAGCCTCTTGTCCTTCTCAGCGCGACTATGCAACTTACAGAAATGAAAGTACGACCAGGTTCCACGCTTTTTCAGACCGGATCTACGTTAGGCATCGCACCTCGCACGCCGCAAAGAGACTCTAAAGCTTTCGATATCTTTTCTCCAAGTTCTACTCGAACGCAGGGTGGCTCAGAGAATAATGCTCTCGCGGGTCCATCCCGTCCCTTGGCAAGGTCTCGTAACGCGCCAACAGGTCGAAGGCCAGGATATGCTGCGAAAGCCGCAAAACGTAGAGTGTCTAGCGTTGAACTGAGCGATGAAGAAGCTTCGAAAAAGGAAGAACTTGAGGCGAGACCTGCCAAAAGAGTCAAACGAGTACCATTGAGCAATCAAACCACAGAAGAATACCTTGAAGCGCATAGACCTTCCGGTGCTACGGAGGATTCACTCTCGCCGGTCCAAAGTGCGAGCCCTCGTCGACCTGCACTAAGCCGCAGCGTGCCCAGTCGTAGCCTATCCCAATGAGGTCGCCTGGGGGAAGGATCGTCAGTGCCGGAATGACGGTCACTGTACATGCATCGACGCACCTCAATCCATTTCATTACATGTATTCCATAGTTTTCTTCAAGTGTAATTCATATAACGTGTAAGCACCAGCCAGAGATTGTCGCTGTGTGAAGGAAAATGAACAAGGACCAGACGAAAAAAAAGAAACCAGATTTACGTTTGGGACGTGATGTCGCCGCAAAATGAAGAGCACAGAGCTGCGCGAAGTTGAATTTTCAGACGTGAAAGCTCGAAGAAGCCGTCAATCTGATGTTCGACCTGGCTGGAAAAGAGGAAACCAGTTGAAAACATGTAATCGGCCTGTCTTAGACGATCGGCCCGTGCGTCGGAACGTGACATAGGAGATAGGGAGAAAGGAATTCGACACCGAAAGTTAAAAAGTTAATTCTCGACGTGTTTATCCGCTAAATTTATGGGATCGATTACAGTGCCTTGAAAGCGATGTACTAGTTTACAGTGTGCGCCAGGTGCTTCGTTCACGGCAGAGGAGAAGCGAATTTGCGGCAACACATTGGACAAGGGATGAACTAAGGGTAGGCACGAAATTCCCGTGTCGCCTCTTCAACAACACCCACCAACGTCTCATGCCAATGCCGAAAAGCGCCAATGCCAAAGCCGGGGACTTCGATCACCTCTCGCTCTGGGCGACCACGTATGTACCGGAAGTACTCGAAATAAGGGCCATTTACATCGACGACAACAAGGTTGGGGAAGGCTTCAAAGAGGCAAGAACAGTCGGCTGGGTACATGTCCACATCGATGCCGTAGAAGTACTTAATTTGACGCGAGCTCGCTAAGAGCACATCCTTGACGTAGTTATCGCACTGAAATGTGAAGGTTAATCAAATGTTTATTGAAAGGAAATCGGAAGTACGACGTTTGTGATCCAGACATACTCCACGACGTGGCAAAAACGAGCGAGTTGACCCCACGAAGCAGTATCACCCTTGAAAGACCGAATAGTAGAAATAAACTTGGGGTTTCGGGGCGCGCAGTCATTTTGCAGCAAAGAAAGGTGTTCAAGAGAGGAGAGTCCTTCCAGTTGATTGAAGAAGAAGATATCACATTCGAGAACTTTCAGGTGGGGTAGGGTGATGGGAGGATACATAGATGAAGGCTGGTCTTGCCCGCCATGCATATATCCTAACTCGAGGTATTCAAGTAATGGCTGAGTTCGAACGAGGACATATGTCGTCTCATCCCATGAAGTTCGAAGAGAAAGATGCGTCAACTTCGAAGCTGGGGGAAAGAGCCGGTTCTCCATGCTTCCATCCCAACCGGTGAAGGCGAAACGTTGGAGATGGGTCAGGGAAGGTAGTATGGTTCGTATCGAGCCCCAGTCAGAGTCGCTATGGTGTACCCGACCACGGCAGATGAATGTTGTGATGCACATGATGAGAGATGGGTTCTGGATCAAGGATTTATGAAGTTGGTCGAACCGTTCTGGGGCTACCGCGGTTGAGGGCGGAAAGCGAGGTGGGAAGTCGAAGGATTTGCTTGTGTATGCAGAAGATGTTGATATTGATTCATAGAGGAGGGGGTGGGTCATCTCGTGGAATCCCCTACAAACGAGGAGGAGAGGTAACAACAAGTTGCGATCCGGGATTCCGAGAAGTTCAATGATCATTTTGACGATTTCGGGTGGAACTGGGGGCACTAGAGTAGAGATAGGAAAGAAAGTGAGTACACTGGGCGGCGGTAACCACGGCAAAGGGAGGTTGGTGTACGTACTTTTGTCCAGTTGTCAGAAAGGAGGTGCTGGAGAAGATTGGGAGAAGATCGCCGTCGGTATCTTCGGGCGCCTTCGGCATCTATCTATTAGGGGCCAAGGGGAAGAGGAACAGGGAGGACAGGATTGGACGCTAACCGAAAGATGGTGCTCAAGGAAGCACCATTTCTAGTATGGTGGAGGTGAAAGGGCTCCGATGATAGTGAGCTGGCTTCTGTGATCACGGGAGACACGTCCCCTTGGAACATGTTCACCTGGAGAGAGAAAAAAAAGGCACAAGGCCAAAGAGTGAACGCGGACACACACAATAAAGGGAATGGAGACTATTGGTGCGAAGTCATTGTCTCGTCGAGTTCGCGGCTCGGTTCAGTTTAATTCCTTCAGGTAGACGCGGTGCGTGAGGTCTTTCGCTGAGTGGGAAGAGAACTGAAGTAATGCACATTTGGTGATGAATGTGATATCATGATCGAACATAGTAGACTTAGCGGCGTCGGGGGAGGATACTTTTGATCACAGACAACCAGAAGCGGGGGTTTGCATCAAGGCAGGATGATAGGTCGGGCAGTTGGCCGGTCCGCGGCTTTTGTCCGTGATGTGTGTTCCCTAATACCCGCTTAGTTTCGCTAAAGTCAGGAACATTTGATGGAGATACCATTAAACAGCAGGCTGTAAGCAAGCCTCCGTAGAAACCAGGCTAGGCTCGTATCTTGCTCGTATCGATACCCCACATTCTCCTGCAGATGGATCGTGTGAGAAGTCGGACGGAATCACCGCAAATGGCAGGTTTCGACAGTGAGCTATTAGATGAACCTAAGGACGAACTGCAGGGAGGAAAAAGAGAACGTGCCGTTACCTCCACCAACGTCGGGGAAAGGAGTAAACCATGGCAAAGATAACGATTCAGGACGGAGAAATCGCTTCGGAGGACCGCAATTCCAGGGGGAAACGTTTCATGTCAAGTGTGTGGGCGCATGATTGTCTAAAATGATATTGTGGTTAACACGCAGAATAGATGTAGATGACAGGGTTCTAAGCCGTATTTGTCCATGAAGACGGCNGGGGGGACCTAGTACGGTCTGCGTTGTTGAAACGCCTTGACAAAGACCAGCTGACTCCGGACACGCATCGTCATCTGGCAGGCGAGGAAAATGATAAGATACAGAGACTGCGTGCACATATGCACGGTAGCTCACCAAGATTACAACCAAGCGAATGATCGATCCAGATGACAGACAGACATGGCCAAAAAAAGACGAAGGAGGCAAAGTAGTTAAAATGGCATGGGGACAGTGTCAGTGCAAAACAGAATCAACTCGGGGAAAGGCATGGAAAGGCGTCGACTGCGGCTGCGAGTACAACATGTGTGAGAAGAAACGAACGGGAGGACGCCTGAGAAGGGACACCGCCACCGACTGAAGGAAACAGAAGGAAAATGAAAGCAATCCAGCGCTGAAGAGATACAATTGGCTCTCAGGCGATATCCGGAGAGCTCCCTTCTGAATCTTAGTGAATTGAAGGGATCGCGAGAAAATGCGGAGTGGGCAGAATTGGACGTATCCTAGCTGTAGAAGGTACAAACCCGTACCATTGGGACCCTGGATTGAAGCGGTATCACATTGAATGCCGTGTCTGCGATTTCCGAAGAAGAGGGGATGACCCTTTTAGAGACAGACTAACCGGGCGTACAGGCGAGGCAAGCGGGAGGGTCCAAAGGGTGATTGAAGAACAAATCGGAAGGCACTGTGTGGGAATGCTTGGGGTATGCTTCCTAAATTGTGATGCGGAGGCATCCCCGGACAGAATTTAGGTTACAGACCTCTGAATGTCAAGCCGAGTACGTTTCCTTCGGCGCATGCGTCAAACGGTATCAAGACAAGGCAACGAGACAACGAGGACCTTGTCTTCAGCCATTGCTACTGTCGGTGTTGCGCAAACGTCTTTGAGGTGTCTAAGCTAGATCACAGAGTAGACAAGTAGCCACCGAGTGGCGAGAGGGAGGAACGATTGGTGATGACATCGTGCGATGAAGTGTCATCGGGACCAGGAGGGCTTGACGGCTGTGCTGTGGGGAGGCAGAGCCAACATATAAAAATATACAGTGCACCTTCGACATTTCAATGGCCACCGAGAAACAAGAACACATCCGAAAAGGAGATGGAACCAGTGCCGTGGTAGAAGGAATAAATAAGAGGTGAACCCAGCATCGCAAAGGCAGGCACCGGTCAAACAAAAGGGGATAAAAGGGCTGGGGAATAGACTTTGGCAGGTCGTGTGTGTATGAAGGTTGAATATTGAATATTGAATGCTCAATTGTCTACACATATCGATCGAATAAGCGAGTAGATGGTGGAACTGAACGGGCAATTGCCCGTTTAAAGTCTCTTACATTAAACGGAAAGCGATGAGAATGGTGGGAGATGATTCGACGGATCAAGACAGGGTATTGTTACCAGAAAAAGACATGCACGGTTGGCTAACGAAGCGAAACCCCATACTCATCAATCAGGTCACAGCGGAGACGAAGATCTTCACATCACCCGGATTATTTTCCTATCGCCTAGGCCAGTACTCCCTGTTATGATATCAATTAGCGTCTATGCAGGGACGTAGGGTAGGTTCGTCGAAGGCAGTGTGAGATGAAGAATCCCAGAGAAGGAAGAGCGTCTGTGGGGCAACCGAAGGAAACACCGCTGCATGGACGATCGGGTGACTAGACAGGGAAAACGGAGGTGAGAAGAGGGAGAAACGGGGATGGTCGAGGTCAGATGGGCATAGGCATGTAGAAGAGAAGGGACATGAGACGTATCTGGGTAACAATGGAGACATGGGTATCCCGATCACAGCTCGTGAGCGACGGATGTCGGGTGCGTACTTGGAACTGGCCCCTGCCGGGCGATCATTTACAGTGATCAAAGGGTGACTTTCAACTCTTCTGGGTAAGTTAACGCCAACACCAGAAAGGGAGCAGAGCTCAGGGGACAAGGTACCTTCAGAGATAAATCAGGATAAGAAGACGCAGAAGCTCACATTTATGCAAACATACTAAAGACGCAACGCCGAACGTGAATTTGATTTACCTGTTTCATAGAAAGTACATGAGGCAAGCGGAATGAGCAAAGGAAACGAATAAAGAAGTCTTCCCATGAATTTGACTGGGCGGCGAAATGGCGAACTTGGGGCAACGTGACATGTTGGGGTTTCGAAATCCCAAGACAATTTGAATCCTAGATATCTATGGAAGGATACCATTTGCCGACATGACCACACACCACTGGTTTGACATGGCCGGTGCACCTACCGCGGAGGGAAACACAACCGTTGCTATGATAAAAACGGTAGGACAGTTGCACGAAAGTTCATCACGGGGGAGGAGAAGTTTCCACTGATACAGGGCCTGAGGCCCAGTGAAGCTTCGGGATTGTGGTGAATCCGGATCCATCTTCCTGGACCAAAAGCACGGAGGGAAGAAAATGAATGACATCAATTGCCTGAGATGCCTGCGAAGGGGCTATGTTGGAGAAGCGTCTGTTCAGACATGCGTGAGACTGAGATGGATATTTGCGAGCCTTCGAACGACCAAGCCTGTGCATAGTGTGCCTAATAAAATTAGCGAATGCTCCAAGGAGAAATGACGTAGGCCCCTGTTGGTTCACAACGAGGCGAACCTCAAGTCTTGTCGGGAATAGTCAGATTTACAGCCAGAAATAACATCAGGGATGGGAAACTGACATGGATTCTGGTCAAGAGTAACCGAAGCGCTTCCTGCAACTGTCAGTGTCAGAGACCGGCCTCGAGCTTGTCCGAACTATACCGCGCCCTGACGGATGCAACAAACCATTTGACGCCTCAACATATACGCACGGGGAAATGGAGATCAATGACGACTTCAACGCCGCCCTAAGTGCTTTTGGTGTCGAGAGCGGGTGTATCATTGTGCGCGAGGTAAAAACGGCCGAGAGAGTCGAGAATATTGAGGACATTGTCTGCAAGTTGAGAGACTCAGAGGTGTCGGCTATGGCGAATCTGTGTATCAAGCGCTAGCGCCGAGTCAATCCCAGAAGTAGCCAAGAGTAAGCTGTGGCGGACATTGTAACAAATGCTCATCGTTCGCGTGTTGGGAACAGAGTAAATCCCCCTCTCATGTTCGCCCCGGCGACCGAAATTTTATTCCCATGGGCCATCGTATCCCATTTGCGTATCTCTTGCGGGTCGGTAGGATGGGGTGCATAGAGTGCGACCATCATCATCATGACGATAGGTAGACTAGAAAGCAAAAGGGTTGTATTACTGAGGAAGGGAAAGTAAGACCATGGGAGAGGAAACTGGTACTTACAAGCGGGGACAACATCAAGGGACGAGGAACACCTCGAGAGAAACAACCGCAAAGTCACCATTTCCCATGAGATAAGCAATAGAGTGAGCATAGGGGAGGAATACGATCACAGAGAAGACCAACAAGAAGGGATGAAACGAACTGGTAGGAGACTAGAAGGCTGCCGTAAGTTGGTGATGTACGGCAGATTCCGTAACAATGGGTTGGGGGTCGCAAGCGTACGTTCAATCTTCCGTTTAGGATCCAATGTTCCTGACAGGTATGATGGGGACAAGTCGAACTCTCTCGTCTATCACCGTGTTCTTTGTCAATGAGATAAAGTGGGTGTATTTTTGGCAGACGCACCTGACATGATCGCGAGTCGAAGTCATCGCAAGCCGTTTTATCGGGGCTAGGAACATGTCACAGACGAATGATTCCGCCCTTTCGTCGTTTCTACTGAGAAAGCAAGCGAAAGGAAATCAAGAGTCACGAATACAAAGATAAAATGGAGACATCGGCGGAACACTGGGGCATGGAAAGTGCCGATAATAGCTGCACTGTGCGCGTGCTCAATCTGTTCGTGCGTCGTAACTCTGGCGAATGCATGGCCGTCAATGGGATAAGAGACATCGAAGAGAGGCCTCACTTCCAACCAACGCAGTCATACTAACGAAAAGCAGACGGTGCTGTATGGGCCTTCGGGAATGGTGCAGACGGACCCGATTGACCAGCCACTTCCAATTATTCATTGAAACAGAAAACGTGAACGGAGAATGAAGTGACTGAATGGCGAGTGAAGGAGGGATGATGCTTACTTAGGTCTGACCCCTTCTCTCTCACTCCCCCGCGGCTTCTTGATGGAAATTACGTTCAAGGGACGAAGGAACGGGAATGGGCGATAAGCTGGCTGGCATCACGTACATCGGAGAGAGTCAAATATAACGATATCTAGCATCAGAATTAGCATCGGCTGGGGGAAGAAATTCGGTACGTGAGGGCGCTGAGATTATGACCACAATCTGTCAACGATCTTGAAAACAGACTGAAACACGATTGAATCTTCCCCAAGAAAAGTGAAGAACCTGGGGATTTCCTAAAAGCGTGATGACTTTGAGTGCCAAAGTAGGAAATGGCGGATACTTACCATATCAGGATGCAGATATACGTCAAAGAAAGAAGTTTTCTAGAGGGGGATGACGCAGTGGGAGAGTATTGAACTAATCCAAGTATCGGTGTCGCCGTCTGAATACAGTCGTTTTGCGGGGGTCCGTCGCTCGGGACACCAAATCAACTTCCCCGCATAACGTTCGGCGGCGAAAGGGGGGTGAACGGAACGACCCAGATGACAGTCTGGTAGACAAGGGTTGATGTGCTGTGCTGTGGGATGCCGACATATAAATAGACCCAAGGATGATCAAGGGTCGAAACAGTTGCTAAAGGAAGGAGGGAATCGGTTAGGCCCACAAAATGACAGGACATAAGGAGAAAGTAAGAATGAACTCGAAAAAAAAAGTCTTCAGGCGAGGATAGCGGCTAGCCGCTAGATTGTCTATGAATGGTGCAATGCACAGTGCGGGAACGCATAAGCGATGTCGTCAAGGACACCTGACCGCATAGGACTGGTGCGAAGGCCGTCTTGTGCGTGCCTGATGCAGAGGTTCATGCAAAACGAAAAGAGCGAAGGGTAAAATAGTGTGATTGGATACGTATAAGTCACGAGGAGATCACGATGCACACTATGTAGGTGAATATTCTGCATTCGCTATGGGGTGGAAAACCCGAAAGCAGTAACAACGAACCATGGTGTTGGCAGACGCTGGGTGAGCGAGAACGACACCGCCACACGGAGAGTAAAAAAGAAGAAATGGATAGTTATCAAGGGTTGTAACTCACTATACGTGGGGATTGAAGGGAGATCGACTTCGGGGAGATGTGCACACCATAACGCAAAAGCTGGAGAAACAGGAGCAAGGGAATGGAGATAAACACTTGCCGTGTGCAGCGGAGGTGGGCAACGAATTGATGAGGGTAAACACTGCCAAAGAAAAGTCTTTTCATGACAGCTGAGTACAACAAACGACGCACATACCTTCAGATGGACATATTCGCGGGAAACGCAGCCTTGAAGCCTTGAAGCTTGAAAGCAAGGGATAATATAAGTATGTGGGCTGGGGGAAGGCTCGACGCGTCATCCGTCCCACAGTTCCGCAGAAGGCCCTTGGAAGGGTATCGGGCAAGACGAGCCCGAGAACTTGCAGAGGTTTCGCGGGATACACACAACGAGAGTGTGTGCGAAGCGGGGAAAGCGGAATTCAAAGACGAAGCCAGTGATGAGGGGTGCTCTTGATTGGTGGGAAGGCGTACCGGGGCTATGCCGATCAGAATCGAGGAATCCAGGACAGCCCGAGTCCGAGTTCTGAGCCAGCCCACGCGATCTACTGGGGTATGGGGACACGACTCTCTGCGGTCTAGAGAAAAGACGGTTGCCTGTTGGTTGTCATGGCGAGACGATGAGACAATTGTGCGTAAATCAATCATTGGACCAGAGATTAACTTCACTTCCGCTGATATCCTGAGGCTGCGGGATCATAATCTGCCCCGGCCCTGGGCAGCAAAAGGGAAGGTGGAACGAAGAGGGTCCTCGATGCTAAATGGCCACTGTTACCAATCAACCGCGCGTCTATTTGAGCGCGCGTGAATGAAAAAAGAAAGCAACGAGCGCACCATCCAAATAACTTCTCGGTAACTTGGAATATCCAAGTAAGTGGATAGGCAGTCGAGCATAAGATGCTTCAAGGTACCAAGTAAGAGGAAAGAAACAAGGATAAGAGAATGGAAACTGACGCCGTACGCTCCTTGACTTCACGGCATCGCCTTATACAACGCCCACATGTTAGTGTATCTTTTTTAAGTTCTACTATATGAAGAACGCACCAAGCTCGAGTTCCCAAGTTGCGACTGAAGGCGGCCTTGCCTTCTAAAATCCGGCTGGGCGCTTCAAGTGCCAGGCGACTCACCCGCCGAACGGGGATAACTAGCCATCGCCAAAAACTGGGCGGAATACCTGGTGAAAACTCGGCGGAGGGAACAGTGTTGATCTTTGTACGTTGGGAGGAATAAGAGGAAGATCATTAGGATCTTGATAATAGCTGGGATGGGACTGAAGGAGAAAGCGGCGACGGGATCAAATGACACGCTTGGACACACGTGGGGGAACCCTATTACCGTCACTAATATGGGTGGAGGTCGAGATGCAATGGTGCCCGTGATGCAAGGTCACATAGAGAGATCGCGATATGTCGATAGCTCCCGAACGAGAAGATGTATAAATCCAATTCCAAGGAACCTCAAAAACAAGGTAGGTATTCGCAAGACGCGAAAGAGGGACATCGAAAGCGTGGGTATATCTGGATATCTATAATTAATAAAGATATGTTTTTTCGAATAATAAATAAAATTGCTCACCTCGGAGTGCTATATAAAGAGAGCGCAGCCTTCAGCCAAAGCAGTATTCATACCGCCTCGTCCCTTCTCTCATAAACCTTCACATCCTCGCTCAAATACGCCTCTCTGAACGGTGTACACCGTCAGACACCACCCCAAACCAAAGGTCCTCGACGCTCGACGAGACCGAGGTGAGAGAATGCTCCGAACGGTCATTCACTGAGCGCAGCGTGAACACTTCACAGCCCAACACTTCCCCCGTTGCCTTTCGAGGTCACATACACACTTTCCGCCCACCAAATGGCACCAACTATCAGGCGCACCGAGCAGAGGCAGGGTGCTCGCGCGAACGCWGCACCGAGGGCCGGGACGTCCACTGCGAGGGAACAGCAGCCAACGGTTTCGCAAAGAGCTGTGGCGTACCCTTCAGCATCATCATCAGCTTCGTCTTCCTCGACTCCGTGGAGGGCGGAACCATCCTCTCATCCCCTCTCCTCACCACCACCGCTCGTCCGAGGCCGAGGTCCATACGCAACGATCCCCCTTCCCCCACAAAACTTCACGACGTCCCGTCATCTTGGCATCCATCCCTTGTTGGATTGCACGAGTGGACGCGTCGTCCGGTACGACCTGGCGGCCGATCCACCAATGACCATGGCTATGACTCACGCGTTGTCCGAGTCAGCCACGGAGCCGCCACTTCCATCATTGACTCTGTTCATCCCCAACTTCCCATGGCCAATAATCGTTCATGGAAGTCGTCTAACACCCTCTGGGAGTCGTATAGTGTGTGTTTGGGATGTGTGGTGGACGCTGTCTCGTGAGTTGAGGAGCGTAGAGGTGTCGCAAGACGTGTTGAGGCGTGGTTTGATGGGGTCGGCGGTGCAAGGCCCGAGTCAGGTGGTAGCAAGCGCTAATGGCTTGACAGGTGCTGTGCTTAAACGCCTTGATTACCTCGGACCGAGGACATCGTTCATGGGCCTCTCCCAATCTCCAGAGGGCTACGACACGCTCATCGTCCACGTCCGATAGCTTGGATGGAGATTGGGAACAACACCAGTTAATTTTGCATTGTATAAACTTCGATTTTTGGGACTTCTTTTTGATACCAGCATCCTTGATGTTGACGAGCGCAACGATACATCTACGAAATTAACATAGCATTATTAGTATAGTTTATAGGGACGTATAGCGTAGAAGGCGGTGTAGCATTCCGGAATGCAAGAGCGTACCTTTGAAATTGAATCGGCCAGGTTCGTCGCATTCTCGCGCTATCTTTGTTTCTAGAACAGAACAAGAGCTCCGCATGTGGACAAGCGAAAGGAATCTTCATGAGGGACCTCATGGTGAGGGAGGACTTGGGATGGTGGTGGTTTGAATTCGAACATGGTTCGACTTCGGATTACTCGGGGTCGATGACATCAACAGTATCGCCAGGGATATCTCCTGTGACATAGGAGGAATCAGAGCGTTCGGCCAGTTCCAGTCAACGAGCCTTTGAGAAAAAAACGAGGAAGAAGGCATAGACGATCAGCTTGAGCTCACCAACAGATATAGCGGGAACGAGAAAAGTCGGTTGCAAAATTCGATTAGGAAGACAGAGCTCCGACGAATGACAGTTTCCTCAACGTTTCTGTAGAACCAAGTGGCTCAAGATGACGGCGAGGGAGAGGTTATAAAGGGTAGATCTCACAAAGGGTATGTTCGAAGCATGGTGCTCAATATGCATGATAGTGAGTATTCAACCAGCTAGACGAGCGGTCATCGAGTAACATGGGAATCGAGGGCGAAAGCCATTGTTCGACGATCATCCACTAGGCTATAGGTTCGAAGGGCCTATATGTCACGATGAGGTTGATAATGTGTAGGAAGAAGCGAAGCAAGCCGGCGATTGGCGAAAGTTTGACCGAGAGAAGAGACTCTAAAGAGTTGACGGTAGAGAAGACTCCTTGTCAGTGAAGGATGCATTTTATAGCTTCAACCGACTCACTTGGTTCTGAATTGACTCGGAGCGCTGCTGAGCACTGCCTTCCAAGCACCTCACCACATATACCGCGAAAAGGCGAAAGCTGGCGCACTATGGACTCAGCTCGATGTCACCCCACTAGGCAGCACCAGAAGACACTGAGAGTTCATCAACATAGCAGGAGGTCCGGTGAGCTTACCAGACATAGAGATAAAGGCAGACAGCGATTCTGTGGCATCCATACTAGCTCGCATGCATCTCCCAACGTGACCGCCCACTTTGCTGTGGGGTTATAGGTCTTTCGATGCTTCCTCGCGTCCTAATCATCTATTTACGCGTGTTTCAGGTCGATTCTTCCAAAAATTGAGTAGTAAGAGCGCATACATCACCAGGACTGTGAAGAACGCGTAAAGAGGAAGGGTCAAGTGAGTCGACAGGTCGCCAACGAAACGGGGATGATTTCCGGTGACAATTCGTCAGGAAGATGGTCAGGAATGCTGTAAAGTGAGAAGTAGATTGAGAAGAGTACAATATATGTATGGCGTCCGCATACTCGCCTGCGTAAAGAATGACTCGAAACACTGCTCAGCATTGCTTTGCAAGTGCGTTGCCGCAGATACCGCGAGAAAACTTGATCAAACTGCAGTATAACAACTTTCAGTAGCATTTTCGAGGATCACTGAGGGTATAAGCGAGTTTTGGAGGCGAAAGAACGCGTTTGGAAACAGGAAATGGGGTGTTTTATGAAAAGTTGAGAACAATGGGCGTGAAACGAGGCAATTGCCAAATCTGGATTTCAGCACGTTTTAGTCACATGGTCGCGTTAAAGGGGTGATCGACTTGTGGTCGATCGTTTCTCAACCGTTCCTCCGCATCTCTACCCACTACTCCCACTACCACATCGACTCATCTAATCTCAAAGAGCTTCAGCTTCTATAAGCTCCTCTGACCTCATTCTCCTTGATACAACGCTTGACACATCTCAAACATGTCTCAAGACTGTTCCTTCACCATTCAAGAAACCGCCCCGGTGTACCAGGCGTACTACCACAAGGGTAAGCAAGTTCATTGTTCCTACCCAGTACTAGCAGCAGTACTAAGCTTCTATCAGACACTAAGTCCGTCAATGGGAACTACGTTCTCCGAACCATGGAAGAAGGTGGCCGTGAGAGTGGATCGAAGAAGGCAAGGCTGATCGGAATGACTGACGTTTCCTCCGGCCGTGAGGAGAGTAGTCTCGACGACGATGCCAGAGACAGCGAAAGTGTCACCAGTGACTACGACAACGACGCCACCGACGACGCTCACGAATCCGACGAGCTCGATGGCACAACGACCTCAAACTCGGAGGAAGTTATCGCCCCCCACGACGATGCAGTCAGCTCCGTCGAAGCGTCCGCCGCTCCACTCGATGTACAACTCCCCGAGCACGAGGGCCTGGTTGAACCAGCCTCTGAGGCGAAATCGTCCACCGATAAGCCTGGGGAATCGAGTGGCACTTCCAAGAAGAGGAAGCGGGATACCGTGACCGTGTCTTCAAAGAGTCCAAAGCCAGAGGATAAGGAGAAGGCTAGTGACGATGATAAGGGAGAGGAACGACCAACCAAGCCTCTCCCTCGTCGGACGACCAGAGTCCCGAAGAAGAACGCCAGGTATGCGGTGGAGGATACGATCGCATCCACCCCTTCGGTCACGATCATGAAGACCAAGAACACCAAACGTTCCTCCGTTTCCAATAGTCACAAAAGCATCGCAGCCCCCGCTAAGGTTTCTGGTCCCAAGACAACCAAGAAGTCGACCAAAGGGACCTCCAAGAAGGGCCGAAAGTCTACCAGCGGTGATGCTGACAATATCGAGAACGTCGAGGACACGGAGGCGCAGGCTACCTCTTGTCCAAAGGGATCCACTCCCAAGAAGATTCTGATCAAGATCCCCGCTAAAGGAGCCGCCAGTGCCAAAGGAGTGGTCGAAGAGACCGAGCCCGCGTCTGAGGGTGACGATACCGCTTCTCGCACCGAGCAGGTAGCGAAGCCGACCTCCCGCCGTTACAATACTGGGAAGTCGGCTACCAAGTCCAAGTAGTTCCAGCAACCACGACATCGGTTCAGCTTTCCTTGATGTTGTACGAACATCGACCTTGATTGTTGTACCTCTAGCCCATCTTATGTCTGTATCTATCTCTGCACGATGTATCCGCGGTTTATTTCTCTGTTGTTTTCCCCATAATTCTCATAATTCTCCTATCATGTAGTTAGTCTAGTTGGTATTAGTGTAGCGCTTCCGTAGTTTCGTTATCCGTACTGAAATATATACTTGTTTGTTTTGATCAAGTCCGTCGTTTATGCCGTGCATGGCTTCCAGCTTCGGGGGTTGCGAGCGACACGCGAAAGACGAAGGACTTTCGCAAGTATTAAGCTTGTACCTAGAGAACTTGTGCCTTGTCGTCTCGCCGTATGCTGGTCCTTTCAAATTGCGTCGGGGAAAGTTGGATGAAAGGGATTTTGATAGACGCGCGTCCTTCATTGGTCCTTCAAAGGGTCGTCTTGGGGCTAGATTTGGGCTTGATCCTTGACGTAAGGAATTGAAGGAGGAAGTAAATGATCAGATCGCGGTGACACAAGCTTCCGGAGTAGTAGACGTCGAGGCTACAGAGTTTTCCTTTGAGTTCAAGACCGAATGAATACATCGTACACAGGAACTACGGATTCAAGCCCAAGTTCAGCTTTGCAGGATGCGGGGTCATGCGCGAAGTACAACGCAACAAAAGGTTTGAATTTTCAGAGCTCTTAAAATATCTGAGAATGGCATAGGAGGAGCCAATGCACGTCGATAAGGGGACGTTGCGTATTATTCAATTAGGGGTGCTCCTCACGTGAGTCGCGACTTGTTCCCAGTGGCTCACCGTTCAACTACATGTTCGGTGCAAGTGTTCCTTCGACCACACATCTTTCAACCACTTCCACCACCACATCCAGTTGGTCGTCACAACCAACAGTTCTTTGCAATCCACCTTCTACTACTATTCCAAAGGCCGCGAATATGTCTAGCAAGTCTTCTTCCAATACGATCGAACATCTTGGTACGTGTGGTTAAATTGTTCGTTAGACATTGGGCATGGAGTTGACGACTTATGTGACATACCTTCTGTAGCAGAGGCCATACCCGCGTCTCGCAGCCCACCCCTCACCCATTCAAGCAAGAAAGCAAGGATGGAGAGGATGAACGACGTGACGGAGAACAGGGACGAGACCTACTACGATAGCGACGAAGACGCTACCGTCAGCGACGACGATCAAGAAGTCATCCCCAAGACCAATCCAGCAGATCAAGTCGAGCCTACGGGACCAACACACATTTCACTCGCGACTCTCCACAAAGCCGCCGAAATCGTTGAATTCTACGATTCGCTCGGGTCGTCCGCGGCGACGCCTGGTGTCGTGACCGAAGAGGAGCGCAAAGTCGCGGAGTTCCTTGTGCAGCTCAAGGAGGCTGACGAGGTCGCGTTTCTGAGCAAGCTGCCACCGGCTTTGGCTGAGCCAGCCAAGGCGAAGTCGAAGAAAAAGCCGGCGAAGAGTGGGGGCAAGGTGACCAATGGCACCTCTTCGAAGAGGAAGAGAGCCACCCCGGTCGCTGATAAGGGCAAGGAGAAGGCGGAAGAAGTCGTCAAGACAAGCAAGACAGCGAGGAAGATTCTGCCCATCCCTGATAGGGTGCTGCGTGCGCGAGAGAAGAAAGACGCGGCCCCCGCCAACTCAGCGGAAAAGAACCCAGTGTCGAAGCCCGCCGCCTCTACTCAGCCGAAGACGAAGACCGCTACGAAGGTCGTTGTTAAAGCGCCAGTCTTCGTGACCAAGAAAGCTCCCAAGTCCACGAAACGCGTAGCTGCCGACAAGGCTAGCAAGCGGAAGGGCACCAAGGCGGTTGCTAAAGCGCAAGTTAAGGTCGCCAACGAGGTAGCTCGCCCAGCCAAGGCACTCAAGGCGAAGAAGTCGAAGAAAGCTGACGCACCTCTGGCCTCAGAGACCACAGAGGTAGCCAAACCATCGGCTACTGCCAAGAAGGCAAAGGTACCGACGAAACCTTTGACGAAAGCACGCACTCCCACTGTCAAAACTTCGAAGGCGACTACATCAGCCACGGTTGCGAAGGGAAAGAAAGCGAAGGCTGCTGCTGTAGCTCAAACTAGCGATGATATCGAGCTTGAGAAAGCGACCAGTCCCCCGAAGAAAGCAGAATCTAGCAAACGGTCGACAAAGGGACCCAAGAAGTCGGCTCAGCTCGAGGAAATCGAGAACGCCGTCCCATCCGCCACAGAGACCCCCGCCATCGAAAAGGCCGTTTCCAAGCAAAAGGAAGCCGTCACGCAGATTACCAAGGCTACTTCGAGTCGGTACAATACCAGATTGGCCGAGAGGCTGGCAAAGGAAACGTAATACACCAGTATGCACTGGGACTTCGCCGACATCTTCTCCCTGTGTTCGAGACCCGTTTTTGTTCTTGCTTTTGCTTCATCTTCATGGTATTCGTATGATATAATCATCACTTTATGCATATTCACATTTCTGTGTCGCGTAGTTAGCTTAGTGTAGTCTGCCTGTAGTGAGAACTTAGTTTATACTAGTCGTACGATCTTATGACGATCTCCGGAAATATATACTTACAATGTCGTTCAATACTATCTCCGCCCGGCTTTAACGGCGTGGATTTTCTGTTTTCTGAGCTTTGAAGCGCAATGGAGAAGTGGTGTGAGCGCGCGAGGCGTACTATCGTGTCAATACGACTTCAAAGGGTTCCGTATCGGGATCAAAGAAAAAATTAGACGCGCGGACCGGCGCTCTGAATTTACTTCCAGCTTCGAACCAGGGGTAACAGGGTGCGACTGAATATATGAAGTGAAAAAGTTCTACCAAGGAGATCTATGTACAAAGTGTATAATAAGCCAGAAACAACCCTTGGTCTCGATATGCCTACAGCATAGGAATCCAAAGCATAATCCTCCAACGGATTCATCAATAAGGCGAGAAGTGGAAGTCAGAGAGGTAGAGTACATAGCTAGCGTTGACGCCATCGACATCGATTACACTTGAAGATGTTGCGTCTCCTACCACTTTCCTAGGAGCTCAATCCTCTCCACTTCGGGCCTGCCGTAACTTCGTCGTCCTCTTTCCTATTTATGTGTTGTAAACAGTGTAGCTTGACTATGGATGCGAGACATTCAGCAATCCGATAGTCTCGGACCGATAACGCGTGTTGCGCAGCACAGCAAGTGGAAATGAACGGAGGTGTTAAGTCACGTGGTCGCGATGAAAGGGGCGATGTCTAAAAGGCCCCACCGTGTTTGTCTTCATCCCACATCTTTACCAACTACTCCCATAAACCGAATTTCTCGGTCCACTCGGTTCGGTACTTCCATCACTTTACTACAGGCACTCTAACCGTCAGGTGGATGTCCAGGATGTTTGCTCAGCAGGGTAAGTCTTTGAACATCAAATGGGTGTCGTCAGATAGAGGAGTGATGCTGAAAGTTTCCGGGCTAGGTACAGATGTATACGGCGAAAGGCTTGAGTATTGGAGGAATGCCATAATCGCGATGAAACGAAGCGCGATGAAACGAAGGGGACCTAGGCCACATCTCCTGGAGGAAGACACCTCTGGGGACGCGGACGATGAGCGCGAAGGATATGGAAACTGCGACGGTGGCCACATTGCCACTAGCAAGAACAGCCATGTCACGTACATCAGCCGCGATGCTGACGAGTCCGACGATGATTCCACCGAACCCCCTGTTGGAGGTGGCACCTTCTCATTTAGCGGAGGATTGAAACTCGTCCTCCCTAGTGTCGCAACCGAGGGGGGTATCCAGGGAGCTGAAGACCTTATCCACTTCTACAAGTGCGTGCATGCGGCCGCCTCTGCGAAGGGGTTGTTCAAGCCTTGCGAGACGCAATCGACCAAGAACGCCGTCGGGCAGTTCAGTGGCGAAGACAACAAGGGGAATGGACTCCTGGTGACACCGAAGGACAAGAACACGAGCAAGGAAAATGTGTCCAATGGCGAGAAGGCGGAGAGAAAGATAATTCCCCTTCCCCGAAGAGCCCTGTCGCGAATCAGTAACACGGTCCACATGATTGACGCGAGCGTTACCTCTGCGCCCGCCAGCCCAAAGAAGCCCGAGGTGCTCAATACATTGAACGCCGAAAAGAGTGTCCAACACACCACCGACATACCAGAGGTCTTCAAGCTAGTGGACCTATTCAAGCAAGAATCGGTGGAGTCATCTACCAGTGAAGAGTCCGATGATGCCACCGATGCAGATGTCGATACGACTTTTCGAGTACCAGAGAGGTTTACATGGCTCTCGTCTCCCACCCATTCAGGACCCAATCGCAATTCGATTCAGTAGAACTCCAGAAATGAGGTTGTCATCGGCGTTGAATATGGAAGATGCGAGGAGTATGCTCCACGCACGCATTCAGGAGCCTTTTCTTCGGCGTCGTGGTTTCTGATCCGGGTTCCTTTGGCATTTTATGTCCTTGTTTCTAAGCATCATGATCATCTCCATCTATGTAGCATGTAGTCAGCTTTCATGTAGTTGTGATATGACTCTCACGATATCTGAAAATTGTTGTATTTCCGTTGTGTGTTCTTGCCGAAGCCAAATTTAGAGGAAACTTGATGGACTTTGACATGGTGACCTGAGAACTAGCGAGTAGAGATGATGTGATGGTAGATTGGGTGCTACGAAATGTCAAGGATAGGTAAAAATGTGCAATATAAGGATAACTATAGATGGATGCAACGGAAAAAGATACCCCAGTGTCCAAGAAAAAAACTAGAAAATGACTGAGAGAAGACGTTGTGCGGATAAGGAAAGGGCAAACGGACGACTACTAGGTGTGTCAATGAGCGTCTCCATTGACACCATTGACAGCGACGGCACGTCGTTTCCGGGGAGGCAACGACGTATCGTCATTTCTTCCGTCCTCATCTTCGTCTTCTTCACCATCTTCATCTTCATCGACCTCAGCGCGAGGTCGTTTTCGCCGCTGCAGCGAAGCCCCTTCACGATGGTACTCATCACCACCGTCATCACCATTGACCGCTCGCCCCTTCCCTTTCAACCCCCTCTTCAACCTCCTCAACTCTAACCTCAGCTCATCCTCCCTCTCTTCGATCTCCCTGACAACTTCCTCGTCGTCCTCGTCGTCATCATCATATTCCCGCATCAATTCTCTCTCCAACTTCTTCATCTTCATCTCCACTTTCCTATACTCCACTTCCTCAGCTAGCTCTTGCAAACGAAGATGTCGCTCGCGGCGGCGGATTCTCTCTCTTTCACGTTCCCTCTCTTGTTCTCGTAGCATCGCCCTCTCATGTTCACGTCGCGAACGCGCGTTGTTGGAGGTTGCGATGCGTGATAATGATGATGAAGGTCGGAAGGTACTGCCTGATCCGGAGAAGCCTGATGCAGAAGGTAACGCAGAGAGACTTCTGCCTTTACCCTTGAGCGTCCCGATGCCATTGGTCCCGAAAACAAAGGTAGACTGGCTGGCATCACCACTGGTCCCGTTTGCTGATCCCGGGTGTAGCAGGTTCTTTTCCAATGAATCTTGATACGAATGTGCAAGTGACCCAGCAGCATTGAACAAAAACGATTCGCGTTCCCAGCAGACATGATACATCGTTTCAAGTCTTTTGCGTAGCGTCTCTGATATATCTGTTGTGGTGGTGGTCGTTGTGGTGGCTAGAGGCGGGTCGAGATGAGAAGCGGAGGTAGAGGGTTTCGTAGAACTGGAGCTAGCACTGGGCCCAGCTTGGTTCTGGTTTTGCAAAGAGCCCAGGGGAGGCGTAGCTGACGAACTCGCAGCAGGAGCGGCAACGGGGGTCGCGGAGGGGGCAGGGGACGTAGACGAAGCAATCGCGATACATTGCTGAACAAGGCTGGCCATTGTTGACCAGCTTCCAATTTGGGAGAGTAGCATCGAAGCAAGCGCATCCGGACTCTTCGTTGCACGATCTGGAAATGAGAGAAATAAGGATGAAACCACATAGTAAGAAAAACAAAAAGGTACGTACCGAGTAGTATTACAGGGTTCGAGGCTGTCATAGACGTTGTCGCTTTGACGGGTGTTTGAGGCTGCGCCGAGGTCGAAGCAATCGCATTCCGTCCCTGTTGAGACTGGGCTTGCGCTTGATTTTTCACTCCGGCATCCTGTACGACCCTTTTGAACGCCTGGACCTGTTTCCTAAACTCTTCGCCTTTCGTGTTCAAATCATCCGCGACCTTCTTCAACCCCTCCCTCTCCTTCTTCAGCATCGCCTTCTCTTCCTCAAACAACTGGCGTTCTTTGTCAAGCGCTTCTTGTTGCTTAGCGACAAGGGCAGCCTGAGTGGCTAGAATAGAGGTCGCAGGCGTGGATGTAGGGACCGCCGGGGTGGGAGTAAGAGCAGGAGCCACGGTTGTACTTGATGTATTTTCGGCGCCTCGGGTGGCATCCGGCTCGTGCACCTTCTTCTCTCTCAGTTCCGTCAACTCTCTTTCCTTCAGCTCTTCCAAATCCTTCAGCTCTCTCTCCTTTGCTTTCTCCAACTCCTCCAGCTCCTGCTCCTTCAGCTCCATTAATTCCGTCATCTCCCTCGCCTTCAACTCCTCTAGGTCCTTCAACTCTCTCTGCAAATCCTCCACGAGGATCTCCTTCTCCTCGACGTACCCCATATACTCCTCCCTCAGCTCGACGATCTGCCTCTCCAGAATGGCTCCCATCTCAACTTCCTGCTCCAACTTCCCCTCACCCTCTACTTCCCTCTCTCTGCCTTCGCCAACCTGCTTCTCCAACCGCTCGACATCAGCTTGGATCGTTTCGCATCGAGCAGTGAGTTGAGTGATTTCGTCTGTCAGCGTTTGGACACGAGCTTCCAGGGCGTCGTTTGCGGCGTGGAGTGTTTCATTGACACCTCCGACTCTGTCCACCTCGTCACTCAGGGCCTTGACCTCCTCCTCCTTCGCCTTCAATCTCTGCATGACGTCGTCCTTCTCCCGTTCCCAACCTTCCTTATCCTTCTTGATCCTTGAATTCTCCTCATTGACCAGCCCGATCCGTTCTCTCAACTTCCCGTTATCCTTCTTCAACACGCCAACGACACCACGAAGTTTCGTGTTGTCTTCCTGTAACGCCGTGTTGACGGAGAGGAGTTCTTGATGATGGAGGTGAAGATCATCGTAAGAGTAGCGGTTAAAGTGGGTGTTATTGGTAGGTGTGGGAACGGTGATGCCGGCAGCCGTAGACGTAGAGGTCACATGCGAGGTGCTGGATGTCGTCGGTGAAGGTTGGTTATGCAATGAAAGAGACGTCGCTCCCGTAGATGAGGAAGATGATTGGGAACGAGCAACGTCCAAGCCACCACCAGTTGGTAGGGTAATCTCTGCATGGTCCAAGTCCATGACAGAGCGCACAAGCTCGTCGAGCACTGATGGGGTTGGCGTCGGCGTCGGCGTTGGGACGTTACTCGTCTCATTGCCATTACCATTATCCCCTCCAGCTTCCGAATCATGAGAGTGTCTTATAGCCCCGAGAGTTTGCAATATTGGGACATCAAGACCGTCGAGAGCCTTAGCGCTGACACCGTCCTCGAATCCTGCAAACGAATTCTCCAACTCCATAGCAGCTTCGTTCATATGCTCATGGTTCGCAGTACCATCAGGGATGGAAATCCCATCTTCATCGTCATCTCCATCCAATGCATTATCGTCCACACCGCCTCCACCTTCAATAACATCAGCATCACCCAATGCAAGGAGGGGTGACGGGCTGCCAGACCGTGGTAGAGGTTCAGACCGAGGCTTAGGCGTGTTTTCACGGGAGGAAGAGATATCCATAGGTGAGGAAGGAATTTCTCCTTCCTCCCTTTCTTCTTCATCTCTTACTCTTTCCTTTGCCTTTGCTCTCGCCGCCGATTCCTTTTCCCTTTCCCCTTGTGTGACCTCGCCCTCTTCTCTTTCATCGCGCCCATTTACACGTCCCATAGAGGCTCCGTTGGTGGTAATAGGAGGGGTGGTAGTCGAACTCGTGCTCAAGGGAGCGGCAGGGTTAGTGACAACGAGATCCGTGGGGTTAACGGTGGTACTTGATGCGGGTGTAGATGCAGACGTGGAGGGAGCAACTGGGCTAGGTGCCGTAGGACCAGACGCAGAAGTGGAAACACTAGAATTGTTAGGATCNATTAAGAAGGGGGTGAATGTTGGGTTTGGGTAGGAGCGTGTTTGATGGTGTCGGCGGCGGCGGAGCAGGCTTATGGGCGGACGGGCGTGGTATTGGAATGCGCAGGGGTATGGACATGCCGTTACCTGCTGTCGTAGGGAATAGCGGAGGAGGAGCATGAGGATGTCGAGGTGGCGTTGGAGGAGGTGGCGCTTGTGTCGGAGGTGGTGTTGGTATTGGTGTAGGTGTAGATTGTGAGGGTGGAGGGGCACTCCCCTGCGAAGGGATGGGAGAAGATCGCGGCGGTGGGGTTGGAGGGGTAGGAACGGATAACAGATTGGACGTCGACGTCGGTGGTTGTATTGGCGTGGAAGGTATGTGCGGTGGCGGAGGATTCATACCACCATGAGCATTAGAATCATCTACATGAATGGAAAAGTTCGCGTTGAACAGGACAGTATGATGAGTATATCAAGCAAACACCGTCTGAACGGGTGACGAACCTCTGGAATTTGGGTTTGCTTGGGGTAAAGGCGCGTATGGGAACCAACCTACCCCCATTCCTGGGTACACACCACGACCAGAGCCAACGCCAGGACCACCGTGATGATTCGGAGCAGGGGGGTATCCATACGGATAGGCGGGATACACGCCTGAGTATGGGTTCACCAGCTGTATCGAGTCTGACGACGAGGCGTTCGTACTAGCACCTGGCGTCGCCGAAGCTTTGGCTGTGGCTGGCGCAGCAGAAGAGCCAATAGCCTTCGCAGGTGCTGGCGTAGGTGTCCTAGAAGAAGATGCAGCGCTATAACTTCCAGGACGGTGTTTAAGGGGAACTTTTGCTCCTACTCGTGCTCCAGGACCTGCGGTCGTTGATGAAGGCGATGGTGTACTTTTGGGTATACTCACAGTGACAGACACCGGAGTAGCACCCGACTTCGATGTTGAGAGAGGGGGCAGGTCATTGAGAGCTGGGTACGTAGGTAGACCTCGTGGATTCCTTCTCTGCCAAGACGGTTCAGCTGTCGTCGGTGGATTCGTCTTGGGTGCAGTTGTTGATGTCGTGGATGATGTCGCTGTGGGCGCGCGTACGGGAGATTTCGGGGGTAACGGTGGGGGTCTGGAGGAAGGTGGTGGCGGAGGTGGTGGTTCGACGGTTGGTTGCGGTGGTAGATGTGGACGAGTAGAAGAAGATGGATGATGTTGATCACGAGAAGGGGCTGTGGTCTGCGGTAGTGGAACCTGATGCGCTCCTGATATTCCGTTGTGCAGGCTCAGGACTGAGCGATCCGCCCTGGGTGGATTGGCGTTGGGTTGACTTGGTGTTGGTCGTGATTCGGATGGGGGTGGAGGAGCAGGAGCTTGTGACGCTCCAGAAGCACCATTGGATGGCGCAGGTTTAGGTTTCCTAGGATCGACAACCGAAGATGTAGCCGACGTTGACGCTGAAGAAGACCTCTGCGCAAAGCTAGCAGCGGATGGTCTTGGGGGTAAAAGTTTGACTCGTTTGGGAGAGGATTTTGAGGCTGCATCTGGTGGCTCTGACTGAGGTTCTGGTTCTGGCTCTGGCTCTGGATCCGGTTCTGTGGTGCTCGCGCCAGTACTCATACTCCTCTCCTTCCCCTTCTCTTTGAGCAGCTTCTTCCATCCCCTCTTCGGCAATTCCAAAACCTCGCCACCACCATCCGCCATCCTCATCAGCGCCCTACGCGACAGCGATGCTGCAGCATCCGGCGCAGCGCTCCAATATGTCCCATTCAGCCCTGCTTTCCTCTTCGAAGACGATGACGATGAATCAGAATCAGAGTCGGATGAGGAGGTGTATTCGACGACTCGTTTCTGGCGTGGCTTTCTGGCGGGAGTGGTCGTTTGGGTTTTGGGACCAGTACCACCGTCGCGAGCCTTGCCCTTGCCCTTGGTCGGAGACGTACTCTTCTGGCCGCTTCGACTTGATTCTGGTTCTTCTACTTCCTCTTCATCGTCCACTCCTTCCGCGTCCTCATCCCCATCSTCGTCGTCGTCGTCATCATCATCATCATCATCATCGTCGTCGTCAGAAGATTGTCGACGACGACGAGAGGACATTCTGCTGGACATAACCTTCAAATCCCTTGGACCCCTCCACGCCACCAGCGGCCTCTTCTTCTCCGTAGTCTTTGCGCCGGCTCTACCTTCTCCCTGTCGGGAACTTCTACGTCGATTGCCCATATTCCTAGGCTTCCGGCCCAAGCTCGACTTCCCTCCTCTCAAATTCGCCACCCCACCCTGCTTCCACTCCTTCAACCACCCATCATATGTCCCGCTTGAGATCCCAAAGTCCCGCATGATCATACCTTTGCGGAATGCGACGACGAGCGAGCAGGCACGTTTTGCGGAGCGGCAGTCATTGCAATACCATGAAGTGTCGTCAAAGACGCATGCAGAAAGACCGTTGCGCATGCAACCTTGGCAGAGCTGGTGAAGAAAGGTTTGATGTAAGAAAAGTGGAACGAGATAAAGAATAGTGAGGTGGCTCGACAAGGAAAAAGGCAGAGTGCGAGTAGGGATAGAAACAGATTCAGATAGAGCACGTACATGATGCCGATGTTCCTCTCTCCACAGCTTGAATTCCGGAAGCGAATATAACCACTTCCAATCGTTGTACGCCTCCAACGCTTCTTCCTTCAATGGCCCACCCTTCGGTCCCAGAGCAGTAGCCAACGTGGCTTCGTCAGCGACTTTCGGTGGTTCCTTGGTACGCGCCATCTCGTAGATTCCTCACCCCTGAAGTGCGCGATGCGGAATCCAGGACGCGAGCACAAGGCAATCTCTGTTCGCAATAATGGTGGTGATAATGGTACCCTCCAACGTTTGGGCGGTCTGATGCTCCATATAGTTATCCAGGTAGATTTCAGATATATAATTTGACCTACCACTCGCTTGTAGAGGAATGAGATTATGATCCCAATGATTTCGTATGAAGTCCGGGTAAAATATCGCGTAGACTCCCAGTCCGATTCCGAGCGCGGGTGGTGCAAGTTCGAATGAGAAACGGCTGATGTAGCACGAGCAGAGAAATCGCAGAGCCAATGGAAGGAAAAGAGCGAGCAAAAAAGGTAGAAAACCGCGTTTGATCAGATGTTCCGTTCAACACAAATTTCCCTTTTTATGTCGATAGGGAGACGGCTCTTTTCTACGTCCAGCCGGTTAGGAAGACACTGTCTTCAGGCCTTTCCTCGAGATTTATTTGAAGGGACACGGGGGTGATGCCAACGTTCAGTGTGGCTCGGAATAAAAGGGAGGAGGGTGAAGGAAAACGCGAGCAAAGGAGGTTTGTGGGAAGCCTTGCTTAGCTATGACTAATCGTCAATGGGACTTGGCAGATTCGCAGACTAGGAAAGCGTTGTGACTGTGTGAAATTGATTTCCCACAGTCACTTTGACTCCGTACAAACACAATTTTGACTGCCCCTCCAAGTCCTCTATGGTACCTGACCCCAACCTGACCCCCCTCACAGAACCCTAAGCATGTCATCGCACATGCACCCTCATTTCCTCCAAGTCAC
>JAPEVF010000174.1:0-80429 GCA_029747585.1 Pleurotus djamor | reverse complement strand
CCCTAGCCCCTAACCGGGATTCATCGGATGGTTTGACGTTCACCTTATGTACAAAGTCTCATTGTTCACTTTNAGCCGCGCCTCATGTTATACATGAGGCACTCAGTATATATAGTAGTTATTCTTGTTCATTGCTCCTTAGTTCGAATATAAACGTTTCTTCCCTTTTCCCTTGCGGGATTCATCCCTCGCTCCTCCTTCGTCCTCACGAATCCCGAATCCCGGACACGAGAGTGCCTGTGGACACAACGCTGCTCCTCAGTCGTTGTTGTCGCAAGTCCGTCTCTTCGTTCCTGAACGCCGTTCGCCGTTCATTCGGATTCATCCTCTCCTCTTTCACGACCAACGCCGTTCGAATCCCGCTCCCCCTGTCTCTCGGGATTGGGTTCTAACACAGCTGGGATGCTCTTTCTGCGCGCAGGTATGGTTTAGACTCTTTGATTTATTCTTAGAGGATGAAGGGTTGACACTTAGTTATAGATGGCTCTACTCACTCGTGTTGACTATGGACGCGAACTTTCGCCTCAAGAACCGTGACCGAAATATCGTCAATGACAGACCTCTTAGTGATGGGTGGGGCCACTGGGTACCTTATGGGCCATTTTTAGAACATATCAAAGCACACGAAAGAGATACCGAAGTATGTGATCTCTAACCGCAACCAAGTTATCCGGCCCTTGACAAAGTTATCCGCCCCTTGGCTAGCCCAACCTATGTGATAGCCAGTGGCGTGCAATTAATCAGGCCGATACAAAACGTGCCACAGGGTTTGCATCTACAGGTGTGGGCGGCATCGTATGTGGGCGGCATGGCCTTGTTCGGCGTAATGGAATGGGAGACCTCCAGAAAGGAGAACGGTGAGTTTCAATATGCATCGACACTAGCTCCTATCTGATTCAGTTTTCGTAGATACGCCAACATGGATTTCCTTCTCTTTCAGACATTGTCTGGGGTTGTATTTCGCCGGCTCTTGCTATCATATGACATCGTCTGTCAATATTCTCGGAATCTTTTCCAGCGAATGAGGCAGCTGCCAGCAACCCTCCAACTTCCGACTGGATCATCCGATCTAGTTGACTTCGTCATTCCAAAGTTTCATCTTTATGGCCATGGAACTAGCTGTCAGCTTCGGTACTCGGTAAACTTGCTACCGGGCTGTGCACATAGCGACCTTGAAGACCCCGAACGATGGTGGGCTCACATCAACCCAGTTAGCATGTCTACCAAATTGATGTCCCCTTGGAGCCGGCAAGAAACCATTGATGATCACGCTCAAGGCTGGAACTGGCGGAAAACTATCCAAATGGGTAAGGTGCACTTGTACCCCTACCGCAAGCATATCTGTATACAGTGATACCACGATCTATGTTTACAGGTTCGACATTGCTTCAGGGCTTGAAGCAGGCAATCGAGATGAAAGCACGTCATACAGCGCTTCACGCTCAATTTACAGAGAGCTTTCCCAGAAACATTATCCAGGGATGGGAAGCAGAGGTGACAGCCTGGGAGCGCGACACGTCGCAGCCAAATCCCTTTGACGATAGCTCCGCCATTGGTACGTATGCGAGCTGACTTTCTTCCATACCTGAAGTAAACTTAGCCATGCTTTGTAGATGACAATATGGCGGCAGTACGGCTAGAATTAACCCAAGAGGAACGCAGCGAGCTCACCCCCACCTCATTAGAGACCGGCCCGGTTGAGTTTCTTTGTGCTGGCTTCGACATTGAGGAGAAACAGTACGTGCCTTGCCCATATATCCAAAGTTTGGTGCCTGAAACTCTCTATGTAGACGAGCACTCTCCGCATTGGTCCGAGAGAATGGCACTGTCATGCAAGAAGCCACCCTTCAGGAGCAGCGAAACACGCTCCTTCGTCGAATCTTAGCATGGAGGGAGATCCAACGTTTGCACATGCCGCTTGTTGCGTTGGACATCCTTCCCGAGGCCCAGTTCTCTAGTGATGCTCCTGAGTCAATCCCTCTTTTTTTTACCTTCGGAGGTATGTTGCTAGTCACAAATGTGCCTTGATTGATTGATTTTACCACCATACAGGTGCCATCCATCTCGGCATCTGTTGAGGGCCTCCGCTTGAAAGAAGCCCGTTTGCGCATTGGCCAGGCTAACGATTCGCTGAAAGAATTACGCCGCTTACTCCGAATTACTATGGGCATGTGGGATTACAAGTTTACCGAGGTTGGATTTAGCCAGAAAGGGAATACACGGTCCAGGTAAGTGTCGTCGCGGAGTCGAGATGTCTTTTCTCATGATGCCTTTGATTGCAGGGCGATGATCAACCGTTTCAGAACAAAGGTGCTTCGAGTAGCCAAGCGATACCGTGCTGCACGCAAGGCATTGCTTGCGCTCGATCCGAGCTCACCATCTCTAATATACCTTAAGCCTCTCCTTCAAGAAGATGTTCGATGCCCCCAAAGAGACAACCGCCCCTTCGACAAGAGATCAGATGATCAACCAAGTGAGAGCTACCGGGAAATCTCCTGGATCTGGTTGACCGTTGCGAGTGGATCTGAAGGGATAGAACGACCCTTGGAGCAAATCCAACCAATTTCGGAGGATGACGTGACCGACTGTCCGTATTTATCAATGATTCTTTGCTGCGGTAATGCTGATGCTTGAGAATTAGGCTTGAAAGCTGAGTGGGCACAATCAAGAGCCCGGGCACATAGATGGACAGAGGAGCAAGACCTTGTTGTCGAAGAAATGCGCCGTGTGCTTGCGTGGCTAAGATGGCGGTGCACCTGGTGGAAAAGTCAGGGTCCCCTTCAATCAGAAGCCATAACCCCAGACCTTGCGGAGGGATTGATCGCGTACGCGGAGAAACAGACTAGCATCTTGACAAGTCTTCATTGTCGCTTTCTCAAGATGTGGCGGCCCCAGCTTCAATCTTACCATCTTGGGGAAGAATGGTTGGGTACGGAAGCTGTTGAGGATGCGGAGCTCCCGCCTTCACCTATGGCGAACTTAGATTGACAGTGGTAGAATGAGAACTGTAATCATTAGACACAACGAACACAAATACTAAATGGTATCAACAGGTGGTACAATACGAGGGTGTTCGAGTTCGACGAGTCGCACACCGCCAACTTGAGCAAGAGCTTCCATCCCATTTCGAATGCTTGTGATAATGGTTGTTTCAAGGGCATCGAGTTTTGAGGTGCGCTCCGTTGTGAGCGCGCAAATAACTTGAAAGAGCCGCCCAGCAAGCAGATAGGCTTTCTGAAGCTCATCTGATATCTTCTCTAGCTGGCGGCATTGCGAGTGGCGGGCCGCATCGGCCTCTCGCTGGTATACAAGTGACCGCCAACAACATTTGCAGGAGTCAACTGTGGTCGGCGCGTTAGTATATCATTTGTCTTAGTAGTAACAGAGACTCACGATGTGCCTGGGTTGGGCACTCCCCAAAATCGATCAAGAAAGCGGCAGCATTTGCCCACTTTCTCGTCATTGGCGAGCTGAGGCCACTGGTCTCCTCGGTTCCCTCATTTGAGGCGACTGGATGGTGTACTTCTGGAGAGGAAGACACCGGTTGGGAGAAGGGGCGAATAGAGAACGGTAAAGCGTGAGGAGGAGTGCGCGGCATTGTGGGAGCTGGGAGCTCAGGCGCAAATTTGAATGCTGGGAGAAGGAACGGCATAAGCTCGCGTTTCTGGTCTGTGGAAGACATTGTCCTTCTCATCGACAAGAGTTGGATCGGAGGTTTGATGAGAGCGGACTGCACGACGATACGATGGGACAGCGGAGACTGAAATGACGGCATTCTGCGAGGAACTGCCAGTTTACTTACCGTGGGAAGAGTCCCTGACTGCTTCACGATGTCAATAAGTTCGATGGCCTCTCACTCATGGGACATTGTTGATTAAGAGAAGCTCTTGGGCCCAGACGCTAATATACACGGAAATTATGGATCGAAAGATAAAAAAAGACGGATGGGGCACGATTGTAGCCTACAAATTATTGAAACTGGACGAAGGTTGGTGCTGACCGTGAGAAACGCCCCTGACATCCCTCGAAATTTCAATCACTTGTCACTGACGGGGCATTGTAGATTAAGCAGATTCCTTGTCCATTCTTGGCCATCGGTACTATAAGTAGGAGATAGGATAGTGAAAAGAGGAATAAGGGTTGAGGCTACCCCGCAAATGATTGCGTCGATGTTTGACGTCGACCGTGAGAACTACTCCTAATTGTTGGTGCCACCTACCCATCGAAAGCCTCCTAATTCCACTGCTATACCAACGAACAATCACTGTACGTCTCGCGGTTGTATCCAGGATATTTTCACTAACCTCGTCGCCTAATAGCCGTTGATGCTCACTACGCTTCGCCAGTCCTATTAGCCGTTGCTAGTCACCAACCCACGCACCGAAGCCTCCCAATCCCGCCCTTGTTGTACCAGTAAATAATCACTGTACGTCTCGCGGTTGTATCCATGATATTTTCACTAACCTCGTCGCCTAATAGCCGTTGATACTCACTACGCTTCGCCAGTCCTATTAGCCGTCGCTAGTCACCAACCCACACACCGAAGCCTCCCCAATCTCCCCCTCGTTATACCAGCGAATAATCACTGCACGTCTCGCGGTTATATCCAGGAAAGTGTTACTAACATTGCAGGCTTAATACCCACCTCAACTACACTACGCTTCGCTGGACGTACCAGTATATTAGTGTACTAATATATAGGGTATTACTGAACGTCCAACGTTTCCACATTGACCCATTGTCCAAACGCTGAACCTGTACCTACGCAGTACCATCGACTCAATTTTACCCAGGTTCTGGTACAAAGAGGGTGGTTTTTGGCTGGGTTGCATCCAAGTTGCATCGTGGCTGTAGGAAAGATTCTCTTTGAGGTGTTTCTCTCGATGCTCATCTCTATTTTCTCGTTTTTNCGTTTATCAGTTAAACCTCCACCTCGTCTCGTGGATGCAAGCCTCCCGGTCGTGAGGGAAAGCTATGATGGAAGAGTCTTCCACTTTGGTACCGGCCCTCGAGTCCGCGAAGGTGGTATTTCACATGGACTATACTCTACCGAGAGTGCGGCTTAGACATCAAGAGAACCCCTTAAATACGGTGCAAGGAATCTTGAGGCGGACGGAGATGAGTTCATGATGCTGCTGAAGGGGCTATGTAACGCACCAAGGATCAAGGCATGTCATCAGGAAAACCTCCAACTCGAAATTCTGCATAATTTCGGAGATTTTGTTATTTTATGTAAAATGTCGATAACCGCCGCCTGGGTGATGCATAATTTGACATGTTTCGGCAGACTGATGCATAATTCTGCACCATTTTCAAGAGCTGCCCGAGCGCGACTGTCGCATATTCCGAAATGATGCACAAATGTCGACGAATTTTGCATGATGTGATTTACAGTGTACTTACTCTGAATAGATTCCCAGCAAGGTCACGCATCAGCTGCCGAAGTAAAACATTTCAGGATTTCATTTGAATAATCTCTGAAAGTACTATGTACAGGAGAGAGAGAGACGGAACTTTGCCATAACAAGCTCTGCGCGGACGGGGGGAGCAGGGGTGAAGGACAATATTGACAGCTTGTAATGAGAAGCCAAGCAAGTAAGGGAAATAGTTCCCGTTCAATTCGATGAACACCCATGGGACGCGACGAAGCTAATCTACTGCCTGTAGCTCATTGCCTGGACATTCACGGTGCGATGCACGACAAGATACTTGAAAGTCTGGGGATCCAACCAGAACGGTTTTGCAGGAGCCGATATATGTGTGATCCGTGTATTTAGTCGGTGGTGCGGTCGGTGGGAGAGAGAATGTTCATGGGGAGTCGACGCGACTCAGAGCAGTTGGCCTGATCCACCTTTTGCTACCCCAGCGCTGGCAGCCGCAAGCAAGGCTTGCTAAGGTTAGCATACATAAGTTTTGGTGTTCATGGGCGCAAATACACGTCGTGAGGGTGAATGCAAAGGGCCGGAGACACCTGACTGGGCAGCGATGGTGTTGGTCCGGATAATCAGCGATCGAGTACCCACAGCAAAACTATATAGGCACTCGTGCACAAATTGACCGAGAGGAGCGGGTGCGGGCGTATAGGCAGCGAGTCGACGCACAAGTGTAGTGGAAGTTGGACTTGAAGACTTCGAAGTTGGAATGGTTTGACCATGGGTGGCGCGTGACACGTATGACACGTGATGCTTGGTTTGAACCTCGGATTTGGACTCCGCTGTTTTTCGTCCTTTCCTTCTCCTCCCACCATTTCTTCATTGCCCAACACCAACAGCCCGCCTTGCTCGAGCTCGACAACGCCTCCATCGTACCATCGAAACCATCAGACTCACAGAACTTGTCGTCCCTGTTGCTCGCCGTCTGCGGCGAATTCCCCTTTGCGACAAGGCTACTCCCCGGGTAAGGCAACGTGCCGATTCTGGACAATTGTCATTGGGCGCCGCTGGAAGGCTGGGGCGAGGGAGGTGGCTTTCAGGGTGCGTAATCTTCCAGCTTATATTCTGTTTATTGTTGGCCAATTCGTTCGCTCTTCCGCCAGCTTTCGCAATAATCATCCCATCCCACACAGCATCAGTAGCACACACGATCCTTGTCCTACCGCCGCGACATTGACTTTCCCTACATCCCGTTGTCATCTCCGAAGCAGGTACCCATCTTTAGGTTCGCACCCGTTTCCCATCAGATTGGAAGTTTGGACCAATGATCAGAGCGGTTCGTGCGTTTGCTGTCGTGTTGTATGTGTTCTCTAATGCAGTCGCTACAGGTCATCCACTCTTACAATGTCCCAGGCGTCCTACTACCCGCTCCCGCATCTGGTGTATCTATTTTGGTTCCCGTATTGAGTAGCAGTAAAGCCGCCCTTTGTACCTGTACTCCATCTGTAGATAACTGTACTTCGCTACCTCCAATATACTTGCTTTCATTGTCTTTCTACTGCTTGGAAATGAGTCGAAAAATGAGCTAAATTCTGCAAAATCTTCCCTACCGCTCGTCCAAATTCTGCGAAATGATGCAGAATTTTGCATAATTGACTTGGCCTAATTTCTGAGACTTGTCATTTTGCATAATTGGCCGAATTGGCATTATTCTGCGTAACACGGCAGCATTTTGACAAATTGACGCAGCATTTTGCAGAATTCTGCTTTTAGGGTTTTCCTGATGGCCGTCTTCTCTTGACGCGACTCAACGTTTTTTAACGCGCAAATTTGAAGAATCTCTGATTGTCGCACTTATTCCTACCACGGCGCTGAGTCCAGCGCGTCTCAATTCTTTCATTCTCTTGTCGGACGTTGTCCAGACTCGCTGCCTCACATCGGGCAAGGTGGCCCTATATAACGAACATCTGCACTGGATGGACGATCAAGCTTCCGCCGGCATATCTCAAACGAACTTTTCCTAACTCCCTCTTTGCCTTTGACGTTCACGGCCCCAGTCCCCGCGTCAGCCACCTCTGCCATGTTCATCGTTCGCGCTCAGGGCGAAGGGCGAAGGGCCCCGTCTATTGGCTTCATCGTGGTCCTATTTAGATACGGAGGCTTCGTAGAGGAAGGAACGATGTATGAAGCTTTAAGGACCCAACCTCACAAGCGAGAAACGTGTTTTGTGGTGGCTCCCTCGACGTTTCCCTGTTTTGCCCCCAGCGCAGTCAGCATCTTCCCTAAAGTTGGAAAGCGGTGGCCGTTATCGAAGCTCCACATCGCCATTACATCCGTTGCCAGCAAGACCCCTCTCATAGTTCACTTCCATATTCATCTCCGAGACCAAGGACATGTACCACCCCTCCCACATCTTTGGGTATTCATGCTCCAGTCCTCATCGTCTCGTCTTCTCAACTGATCCATCACAATCGCAACTTTGGGCATCGGAACAGCAGTCTCGCACCTCACGTCTGCGCAAAAGCATGATGACAGCGGGCGCTGCTTTTGTACGGCGTTCTGCTGTGATTGGGTCCTGGTTCCTGGGATCTTTACCGTGGTTTTCGATAACCAGATCATGAAAGCCTTCCTCGCAGCTATGGCCACTACTTACTGCGCGAGGAGATAAAGGAATGGCACCGCTCGGATGTCTCCCCTGGTGGTTATGTTATTCTGCGTTGTGGGGGCTGAGCTGGTAGAGGGGGGAATGGATGAGAAGTTTTGGAAAGCTGCGGAGGGAGGGTTATCGTAGTTGGCCGGTCGAGCATCTGAGAAGCCTTCTCTCAGTCTCGGTCGCGATTCCTTCTCTTCATCATTACCTCCTTCTCGATCTCCCATTTCCAACATGCCACGAAGGTCTCCGTTACAAATCGACGACCAACAGAAGGAACATGGGCTCGATCGAGGCGACTGGAGCTGGTACAGAGATTCGCCCGTTCGTTCAGGAAAATAAAGATGCAACTGCCGGAGTGGAGATGATCCATGCATCCCCACCTGCTCGTTCCCCATCGACGTGTGGTACCTCTGCCTCCGTTCGTGACGCTGACATTACGTCTGTGTACTGCTTCAGGACGGGGAAGTGCGCTATGGATACGAAACGGGGAAGACATGACGCCTGTCACTTCAATCTGTGACCCAAGCTGGAAAACACCGTCTCCACTTGCTTTTCCTCCGCAGCTTCATTGCTCTATCCCTGTCAGGCTTTCTAGCAAGGTTTCTCATACTAGAGCGCCGGCGCCGCCCTCGATGTCGTCTGAGACCTTCGTGCGCACCACCAAACCGACGAAAATGACCTCATCTGCTTCCCCGTCCGACACGTACCACATGCCCATGCCCTCATTACTGTACTCAAATGCGGTCAGGTGCTTTATCCTCTCGCTTTACAACTTCTCGTCGCTCGTTGTACGCAGGCTGCCATACTTGCTCAGTGTCTTACCCCCGCTTCAAAGGTAGGATGCCGAGACCACGCGTTGTATCCCAGGCACACCTACGGCGAGCAAGATGAGCATGGGTGTTACCCTTTCGCTACTATGGGGACCTGGCTTTAGTGGTCGCATTCAACTCGGTCCGCAAACTTTGACATTCGCACCGACTCCCGAGCCAACTTCTTTCCCGTGCCACCGCGTTGATGTGTCAGGTTTGAAAACTATGATCTCCCGTATTTTGTCCATGACACCATCCACCACCGCCGTCAATATCTTATTCGACAAGACCTTTGCACTCGCCATATATCTGGCAGACAATGTGTATAACCCTCCGGAATCAGGGACGCCGTCCATCTACTCTACTGCTCGTGTTCTCGTCTCCAGACGATGGGGTGCTTCCGACTCCTGACTCCTATCGCCCACGTGAATGAGCTGACGCGTTCCCGTTACCATGCGAAAGTTGGACATCTTTCGTACCACCATGACCCACAACGCCCTGGGCCCGGATTTAACTTCCTCGATGACTACTTGAGCTTGAGGCGCACTTCTTCCATCGAATCTGAGTCCGGATAGCACTTGACGCAGTGAGTTCAACCTTGGCTTCTTCGTTCAACTTCGGATGTACTGATTTTCTGCAGTCTCGTTTCGCCATCTTGAAATTGAAGTCGACTGCGAAGCTCGAGCGATGTAGACTCCTAATAACTATGACTTGGCCAGAGGGACTCCTTTTGGGATGACGGAGGAAATGGGGAAGGCAAATTGGTGCGTCCGTGGCTTCCTCTCACTGTGCTATATCTCTAAACGACTACGGATAGGAACTACAGCACTCGAGCTGCTTCTGACGATGAAGCCTACTGTGTTTTAAACGCGGAACGATCTCAGACACCAGATGCCCAGGCTACCAGTCGCCCAGACTTGTGGTTATTCGAACTGTGTGTGTTGATTGTTTTCACCCTGCATATCAAAACACTCACACTTCCCGGTCATAGCAAACGCGTCTACAGCCCTCCGTCACTCCCAAGTGCCTCTCATGATGGCTGCGCTGCCAGCCGCGAACCTTGAGATCAGATCGAAACACGAGGAACTTTGCTGCACAGCTTTCTTTCTTACACCCTCTGTGCCCTTCGTTGAGTACGGCAATTGGTAGCGAGAGTACGAGGACAAGTAACGATGGAGCATGCTGGCTACGGCTGGGTTCATGGACACGAGAGCGGTCTTGGGGAGGATATGGTGGCGGCCGATGAAACAAACACGCACATTCGAGAACGAGAACGAGAACGAGTAGTGGTGGATCACGACATCTTCCCATACATCCCTTCTCCTCCCCTACTACCTCTGAAGCATCGTTCTCCACAATAAAGGCTTGAACATGGAGAGCTGGTCGGGAAATACCAATCCTTCGATCCCCAGCTTCTGTCGTCATTCTTCAACCCTCGACCTCCCACAAATCCATATGGAAGTCATTCCTGCTCATCATGGACCTTTGCTACTAGCTAGACGTCTCAGCGGTCAAATGCTTGATGCACAACGGCTACCCTCCTTTCCGCTACTCTCTCCTCAGCCAATCCCTCTGCTGTTTTTACCTCGCGCTCAATGCCAACACCGTCCTCAGCCCTGCCTTCTAGCATGGATGTTGACCCCGTGTCTCGGCGTCTTAGCTCGACTCATGGAAGAACACCGCTCGCACCCATCTAAATTCAAGTTTGGTCGGGGTTCGGACGTACGCAATCAATGTGACGGCCTCGATTTCGAGAAGACGAGGGCATGTATTGTTTCCGCTCTTGCCATGGGCTATTTCCAGTCTGTAGGGTACACATCAATGCTCCATTACGACCGCTATGCTCAGAGGCCATGTTAGCAGTCATTCGTAACAATGTATATGATATATGTAGGCGTGGACTTTCTTTACCACATGGACGGACCCTCCTCGTTTAGTCGTGTCTTTGCCTATCGTCCCTCTGGTTACTTGGTTTGATTTTCCTGATGTCTTTCAGGTAGAGTATAGAGTACTCTAGAGTAGCGCCTGGTCAATAAATCTAGTCCCGAACTCGGTTTTGGCGCCATTGGCCTTTGTTCCGCTACCACCATGACGCAAGGTTTGTGTAAGAATTGTCGCGCCGATGCGCTGAATCTGACTGTCCAGCTATAGGGCTACCCACCGAGATCTGGACAATGATTCTGACAGAGCTCGGATCACCACATCGAAACAAGCTTCATCCCTTCCTCACCGTTTCCCGTCGACTCCATGAACTCGTCCTCCCCCTCATATACGAAGTCATCCTACTCGGCGATCTCAGGTACAACAGCGATGGATCGACGATCATGCTAGCCGGCAGTCAATCGTCCATTAATATTTCCCGCCTCCCGTCCCTTCTCCTTGCATTGCAAGCAAACAGCACACTTTCAGAAACCGTTACTACGTTTGTCCAGGACGATGATGACCCAAATTCCCTCGATACGCTCTGCAGCATCCTCAGTCATCTGCGTTGTCTCCAGCGCCTTGATCTCTATGTCAGGAACCCGAGAGAACTCACCAAAGTCATCAAATCATTACCGACATCGGTCGCGCTAACCCACCTTTCCACGCTAATTTTTGACGGGTGCGAGGCTTTGACACACTTCTTACAAAGCCAGGGCACGTCTCTGCGGTTTCTTTCTACGAGCTTTGGATTTTCGGACTCGTTGCCCGCGTCTTTGGAAGTATTGGAAACATTTCAGGGATGCGGTGAGGGCATTTGGGATGATCTCGCTCGAATTCCATCGCTCAGGCACCTGGACACACTCACGTTTGATACGTTGCTTGTGAAAAGCCTGGAAGCTCTGCTTCCCAACCTGATTTCCCTGAGGACGCAAGCGTTCACTTCATATGACACTCTAGCTGCGATCGGACCCCATCTCAAGTCACTTCGATACCTACGTATTTCAGAACCATCGCCGGATGATCCAAATGACCCTGCGGTGAGTCCTTCCACGGGCAGTGGACGTTCAGATGTATTCATGTCTTGATCTAGAATTATGTCCGAGATCTCGCGCAGATATCCTCCAAGACCCTCATCTACATTCACTACTGTCGTCCTGTTTTCGACGCTGAGGCGGAAAGATCAAGGCTGGCGGCGATATTTGAGAGATATCCTGCTCTAGTGGCCGTTGATATCGACCATAACGAAGGCATTGATGAGCTCACTTCTGAGGGTATATACCGTTTCTATCGGCACACGAAATCTCCAGCTCAAGTAGCTGTTCGCCGGCCGTATGTGTTTGAAGCTTGGTGGGAGCCAATCGCAGAATCACTCGCCGTTTTAAACTAGTCGGTACGTGTTCAACGCAACTTAACGGTGCTGAAATATGGAAACTCAGCCTTTGCCAATTTTCTACACTAGTATTCGCTCAATTGTCTTCCTCGACGAATTAGACCTGAGCTAAATATACTGAAGACATCAGTACTCTGTGAAGCGTACCGAAGTCAACGGTTTCGAACTTAACGTCTCAGTTCGGAGCCTTCAAGTTTCCCACTACCACACTGTAGAGTACGACGCAAATTACTCAGCATCAAAGGCATGATTGTATTCATACAGAGCGTGACGCGTGACGGAGCAAGTGTGTTAGTGCGGTCGACTGCAACTCAGGTTGAACGCCACAAGACACAGCCTAGTAGACAACAGGTTAGGAGCGCACAGAGTAAGTACGCGCCATTCACGGTGGTAAAAAGGCAAGAACCTGTCGGTACTTCCACTACTCCTGGCCTTGAAGATCTTCTTGAATTCTCTCGAAATTCTGGACTCAGGAATCGTATGCGTCGATGCGACGACAGGATGATTGAGAGGATACATTTTCAGAACCCTTCGAGGTCCACTCTAGCGGGGGGGCAATGATTAACTAAAAAANGGAGCTCAAGTCAGCCGCAAGTCTACGGTAACGGTGTTTGATCTACCCACTTACCCCGTCATGCGCAAACTGTTGACTATCGTCAACATCCTAGCTGTAATACGGCTCGTCCTTGCAATCGGCGTTGCTCCAGGTCAAATCACCGACTTCGTAACCTTCGGCGACTCCTACAGCGACATCGTCACGCGCGGAGATGGTCCCGACGCCCAATCCTGGCCAATCTACGTCCAGATGCTCTCGGGTGCGAAGCTCCACCCCTTCGCCAAATCCGCCGCGACATGTTCGGTCAACATCACCTTTCCGTCCAGATCTGTCTTTGAGTATCAACTGCCAAGCTATTTCAATGAGACCTCGAGTGGTCGACTGGTCTTGGACCCGGCGAAGACGGTCTATACACTTTGGATCGGGACGAACGACGTTGGAGTGCTCTCGCTGTTGACAGGGAAGAGCAAAGCATCGGTGGTTGATGTAATCAACTGCTCTACCAACTGGGTGAAGACGTTGTATGATAGCGGCGCGCGCACTTTCGTCTTCCAGAATGTAGGCCGTCATTTTCTTTAAGTTGTCGGTGAAAAACATACTGAGGAACACACCCCACTTGATTATATCCGTAGATGGTACCTCTCCAGCTGGCACCCATGTACTACGGGAATATCTTCATGAAGGAGTTAGTACTCTCGGGAAATGCAATCGCCAAACTGACTCTCGAGAACATGGCGAAAAGTCTAGACGGCGCACATATAGGTGAGTGTGAATTGATCCTATACCATAGCGCTGACCACTCACCAAAAGTACAGCTCTATTCGACTCGTATGGCTTTTTCTGGGACATGTTCACGCAGCCGAAGCTTTATCTCAACGGAACCGTACCTCCAAACGTGAGGGGTATCATCAACGGATGCCTGTTGAATGCAAAGAAGAAGAAAGTCTGCGCGAATGTGAAAGGTCCTGCGAGAGATAGTTACTTGTGGTAAGTGGGACGGATAATTCGACAGTAAAATTAGACTCACGGTTACGTTGGGAAGGTACAATGCGTTGCATCCCAGTGAGCAAGCGGACAGGATTGTCGCTCGAGAAATCGCCGCGGTGATCGCAGGGAATGGAAGCCAATGGGCAGCGTGGTTGAGTTGAATGGTGGTTAGATAGTCATTTTGCGGTCAATAACAGAAATACTCTACAGTGTCCACACGTCAATGGAAGCTCAGGCTGAGCGACAAGAGGTATCGATGAATGCCGTGTGATTGGCGTCGAAGGACCAACGAGACAGCATGAATGGACTGATAGTGATAGGAAGTTGCGGATTGGTGTGTGGGTATGTAGGAAAAGTGGGAAGTAAATTGTGCTCGAGAGTATGGAGAGGGTCAGAGGAAGGGACAGGGTATACGAGGGGAGTACGGAACGACGTTTGTATGAAAAGCAGCGTAAACAGCAAAGTCCGTGAGGAAGGCGAAGAAGGTCCGTGAATACTCTACATCTTCGTCTGCGACAGTCCATGAACGTAGGACAAAGCTGAGAATGGATGAGAGCGACCCGACAAGCAGTGACGTGAAGCCATACGGCGAGAGTACAGCATGGGGTCATGACAAGGTGACCTATTCCTAGCCTTCGCCTTCATCTTTGAGTTTCGTTAATGGCAATAAACAGGAGGTGATAATGAGCCGCCCAATGAATGACTAGCTCAAAAGTGGCGAGAAAACCCCGGCCTGCTCTTGAGACAGTGAATGCTGGCCCTTGAATCAACTACGAGTGTCGAGGGCATATATGGAGGTGGGGAATAGTGCACAGCGTCCAAGGTGTCGGTCGTCCACGTCGAATCGTCCATGGTGCATGTGTACGGTGGGTATGGACAAGCTTGTATGCGGGGGGACTAATGTCAGTCGTGAACGTTTGAAACTTGGTCCATTTCCGCTGCCTCGACTGTCCTAGGTTGGCATCGGTTCCCCGTCCTCAGCAGACCTTGGACAACGCGCAGCAATGGCTGAACCCACGTAATGGCAGGGGGCAACTAGCGTCAACGACGAGAAGGAGGGCATAATAATATCGAGAAGAAGCATCGATGGTTGGGAACCGATAACTTGCAGCGTAGGTGGCAGGCGAGGGCGAAGCATGAATGATGAGGACCGGATCCCAGAGATTGGGACTGGCTCTGTGATGGGTTCGTTGTGAGATGAGTTCGCGGTCGTGAGTCAAGGAGGAACACTTATGCGAGGGATAATCCGACCAACTTTTCAGGTGCCCAATCCGACACCACAACCGTCTGAATCACCAGCGTCACCTGTCCGACGCGACGTCTTGACACGACCTGCAGAGCCGGGAGTCGGCCAGTAGCACTAAAAGTACTATGGATACGGATGGAGAGCGACATTGGTACGACCTTGATAGGTAGGACAGGTCTCAGAGGAAAGCAAGACGGGAGGAGCTCAGAAACTCACCAACGAACAGGAGCTAGATCACCGAAAACCTCCTAGCGTCATTGACCTTCGAACTAGCCTAGCTTCCGGAGGGAATGACATGAACGTCCGAGGAACAATGAGGTGGCTTCGAGTCGAGGGTATCACACGCGAGTCATGCTGGAAGGTTGGTGACCGTCGCCAGTTCAATGTCATTCACAGGTGTAGCCGCAGCAGCGTGGAATCTGCGAGTACATGGTAATGGGAGTGCCGTGGATGTGGATGGAAAGCTTCGGTGACATACTAGATGGATAACAAGATCTCAGAAGGAAACGACATGGAAGGTGTGAAGGAACTCACCAGGTTCCATGAGAAACAGCTACCGAAGACTTTCACCATCGACCGTCATTGCGTTGGGCTGGGCGGAAGGAACACAAGTTTGGAGGAGGATCGCAGTGCAAGTGCGTCTTCACTTTAGGGACCTATGGCTTCGGCTTGGGAAATTCAAGAGTAGCCGAGTCGACGAGTCTCCCAAGGCAACGGGATGGCCTGGTTCAATGACTCCAAGAGCTAAACTCGAACAGGCCGTTTGTGTTGACACCGGTTTTGGAGAATAACGAGATTGAGGTGCGTTTGAGTCGAGGGGAGTAAAGACAAGTCATTCTGAAAGCTATGGCTCGTTTTGGAACAGATGAAGACGAAAGGCAAATGGAAGACGCACGTGTACCGTGAGCTCGAAATCAACCTGACCTAGCAAGAGGATTGAGGGACGCTTTCCCGATGAAAGCTTGGGAAACGCCTGCGAAGGTGTTGATGAGCAAGGAATACGTCCAAGAGAGAGACCGAAAAGGAGAAAGGAAACTAGCAGGTTTCACTACCCGAACCTGGATTGAAATCTCCAAGAGGCGTATGCGATGAGTGGATCGATGTCGAAACAGATCGGAATCAGCGACTTGGCTCGCAGTGAAGAAGTGTATTCGACCTGAGATAATGGTTAGCATGAAGGGAAAAGAAAAAGGAAAGAATGTATTTGGAATGTAGAGTACTGCAAGAAAAAAAAAAGCTTTCAGGACTCAGGATGGCCACTGCTCGCAGCTCAACTCCGCACAAAAGACCCAAGGCACGACCAGAGCCTGTCGAATCATAGAGCCACTTTGAGAGCGAAGGGTTGATAGTTTTTGAACATTCGTAGGAGTGTACAATGTAGGGAATCATTTGAGGTCCGAGCAAACGAGGGATCGTCCAAGCAGAAAAGACCAAGGCGGAAAATTTAGACGCCTGAGCCGTTGCGCTCCTGGTTCCAGATAGGGGAGCGCTCCCCTAACCTGGAGAAGTGAATACCTCGTTACCTTGTTGAACGTCCTTTTCGATTGACCTTAGTAATTGGTTCGACGCAGACTGTGACATGCTCGAGCTATAGTCAAGGTTCTAAAATGGTGGTCGTTACATTGTCGTTACAAAGGATACAGATTTGTAAAGTCATAAGATTCAAACTAATAGATTCTAGGAGAGCAAATCCTGCCTTCCTCGCTGGCGAACCACGATACATCCTTCAGTTTACTTCCCGCCCAAGTCCACATCGACCCACTCAATCCTTTCGCCCAATTTCGATAAGTATTTCTGAATCGCGGTGGTAGCGGATCCGCCTTCGATTCTCACAGCAACCGCTCGAGATTGCAAGAAGGTCAAGAGCTTGTGATGTTCGTTCCGTTTCGCGCGAGCTTGCCTTTTYCCTCCGCTGAATTTGTATCCATGTAAAGTCAGCTTCTCGAGATTCGGGAACGATGAGTCGTCAGATTCTGCAGCAGGCTTGAGCGTGTCCAAGATGCGAAGACGGCAGTCCACGAGGCTGAGGGATTTGATATCATTGATGTAGGGGATGGAATCACCCCAGTCGTTGACTCGGTCAAACGTCACATGCTCCAACCCGAGCGCAGGAATAAGAGGGTGGAAAAGATCGAAGTTCAACTCATGAATCGTTAAACGAGGGGCAGATGATTGTAAGTTATCGGACAATTCGATCGTTTTGGCGCGGAGACGGGGTACTGCGGAATTGAACTTTGCAGATTTAAAGCCAGTTGCGGAGAGGGATTTCAAGAAGTTGGGGAGGATGGATGATTCCATTGATTCTTCATCAACGAAATTTCGATCCAAAAGCGAGAGGGTAATGGTGGTTGTACTTGGGAAAGTCAAACGGTCAAAGCACCTCAACGGTTCGAAGGAATTGAGGAGTAGAACAAGGCTTTTGAGATGGGGTAGTTCAACACGGGGAAAATNCACGTATAGCAGGGGCTTCAGAGGCGTCAGAGGCGTCGCTAGAAAGATGGTAGAGGAAGGCATCCTTGATGAGAGGAGCCGCTTGGAGGATTCCGAGCACTTGGACAGCGGTCATTGTGATGGGATATGGAAGGGTTATGCGGAGAGACTGGAGGTTTTGAAGACAAGGTAACTCCAACGGCAACGCGATCGAATCAATGAACAGCTCCCGAAGGGCAGGCATTTCGGGCCACAGGAAGTCGGTGGGACTCTCTGGGTGCCTGCCTCCGCGAAACGCGAGAGAGCGAAGATACGGAGCGCAGACGCTTGAACGACGGTCTAGGACATCGCAAATGGTCGCGATATCGAGTGCTTGGATCAAAAGTCGAACCTGGCTGACAGTCCGAGTCGACATGACATCCAAGAAGAATTTCTTCCCGGTCTGCCCCTCCTTTGTCGGGTTGAGAGCGACGTTCAATGTCAAAGGTGCTGTCTTCGATCGCTGTAGAAGTGCGTCGGCGAAGTTGTTCGCTCTCTTGTTGAATCCCAAGTCAATGTGCGACCACAACGAGGGTGTGGCTAGGCAGATACGTCGCCAGCGACCACAGACAGCGGTGACATGCAGCCATCTTATTGCAGTACCATTATGCCAGGCAAGTCTATCGTCGTCGCGTCTGCATAGGAAGATCATCAAGAGTATCTCGTCTGGGAGACGCGAGATATAACTGGAAGAGGAATGGCCAGTGGTCCAATCGCGTTGCCTGATGCCGGGCGCGTCTGGAACTTTGTCTAGAGCCGTCAGACACTGATAGTGAGCATTGTTAGTAGGCATGAATATAAAGATAGGTTGAAGGAGGAGGGATACCATTTTTGCGGTCCAACGAACGTTGTGGATAGAGAGAGAGAGAGAGGACGGCGTCTAAGAGTGGTGGCCCAACTTGAGTTACCACATTTAGATTCCGACCACCATTGTTCATCTCGACCCTGACTGTTCCACGTTCCACACTTCACACTCACCCCAGCCAAACTCGACGAAGGACCTCGAATATGAATATATGAATGCTTACAGGCATGTACAAGTTCCCGTCAACCATCCTGCACCATCCGAATTGCAAAATTCGGCTACGTGGACTCACTGTGGTAATACTCTAGAGTGGCACAAGACTAATATTCTATTTCGCCGCCTATAGTGACTCTCAAGATAACCCGCTTTCCGAGCCCAGGGCTCCTATTCCAACTTTTCACTACGCACCGTTGATTCTAGGGTGATCAGTATTCCACACAGAGCGGTCAAAGACCATGAGTAACTTGCGGTGCCTCCCCCGAAATTTACACTCATCCCAGCAGGAAGTGACGCCAAAGAATCATGACACCAGAGACCTCAGACAACGTCCCTGACTAGGTCGATCTTGCCCATCCATCATTTGAAGTCTATTCACACACAGACGAGCGACGTGAATCCGACAGGAAGTGTCCTCTAGTCTACTCTAGGTGCGAACCATGGCTCCGCCTCTTGCTCGTCAATCCAGCTCTGATTCATACATTGTATTTCCTCCGTACATATCGAGTAGGGCTCACCCTATTCCCCCTCTCACAGCCTCCACTCCCACTGCCCATCCTCCTACCGCAACGACACCGCATACGATCCCAGCTTCTCCAGGTGAAAGGCCTAATAACACATCTCAGCGATATCAACTTATCAAGTTTTATTGAGAGTACCCACCTTATCGAACGTCTCACTAACAGACTCCCTCTTCATCACCGCCCCCAAATACGCTCGATATTTCGCGAACTTTGGGGATGTCTTCAATTCCGTATGGGCTTTAACCCCTTCGCCTTTATGGAAGGATCCCATGTCGTGACTGAGGAAAGCGTCGATACGGATTAACCACGCGGCAGTGATGGCATCGGCGAGTGTGAACTTGTCTCCCATCAGAAACTTCCCACTTCCATCCACTACCTTCTCCTCCTCCTCGTCATCCGCAACTTCGACGTCAGGTAAGAACCTCTGAAACGCTTCAATCTCCCGTAAAATCCTCTCTGGTGCTCCCTTCCGCAACATACAATCCAGAAACACAGGTTGAATCGTCGTCATCACGACGTTGATGTAAAACCGCGCCTTTCCCCTCTCCACAGCACCACCAGGCAAGATCTTGTCACTCTCAGACGCGATGTCGTTGATGAACTCGACGATCGCCATACTCTCTGCGAGTTTATACGATTCAGTAGGCGGCTGGTCGGCGGGTGTACGTGGTCCGTAAGTGATCGCAGGGACTTTCTCGAGCGGGTTGATGGTTTTGAACCAAGGGGGTTTGGCGTAGAGATCAACTTCGTAGCGCGTGTAAGGGATGTGGGATTCGCGGAGAGCGATTTCGACGTAATGCCCGAAAGGGCTACCCTATAACACAATATTCAGTGAAAACGTCATGGTGGCAGAGCAGAGCGGAGGAGAAGAGAGGGGAAGAAAGAGAAAGGGAGAGGAAAGGGGAAGGGGAGAAGAGGGGAAAGGGGAAAGGAGCGTGGAAATCAGGATTTGCATACCTTGTTGGTGTAGAGCGTAAGCTGGGGCGCGTCCATTTGAGAGTATTCTGTCAGTCTTACGGCTAACTTCAGGGCTTGGTGTCTTTCAGTAACTCGCGAAACCGATGAAGTTCAAACCGTTTTTGAATCAGAGTCGGTTCTCCGATTTCCGGTGGATTCGGGATATAGAGTACTCTACCACTTTGGAGAGACCGAGGAATCGGTGATAGGAGACGCTGGATATATTATGGCTCTACACACGGGCATCTCTCATAGTGTAAAGTCTGAGTTGACGAAACGTCCTGGTTGTCTTTCCGGCCTGTCAATGTCTCAGGGAGACAAAAGGAGGTTCTCCTATGGGGTGGCGCCTAACACGGAGCGCCCATATTTGTGGCTTCGGCTTCGCATGGAACCAAACCTCGACTCAACTTTGAGTCTTTGACTCAACGTCCAACGTTTCCACGTCGACCTATTGTCCAAACGCTTAACCTGTACCTACGCAGTACCATCGACTCAATTTCGCCCAGGATCTGGTACAAAGAGAATGGTTTTTGACTGGGTTGCATCGTGGCTGTAGGAAAAAATTCTCTTTGAGGCGTTCTTCTCGATTCGTTTTTNCGTTTATCAGTTAAACCTCGACCTCGTCTCGTGGATGCAAGCCTCCCGGTCGTGAGGAAAAAGCTACGATGGAAGAGTCTTCCACTTCGGTACCGGCCCTCGAGTCCGCGAAGGTGGTATTTCGCATGGACTATACTCTACCGAGAGTGCGGCTTAGACCTCAAGAGAACCCGTTAGATCTGGTGCGAGGAATTTTGATGCGGACGGAGATGAGTTCATGATGCTGCTGAAGGGGCTATGTAACGCACCAAGGATCAAGGTATGTCTTCCCATGACGCGACTCAAACATTTCTAATGCGGAAATTTCAAGCTTCAACTAAAATCTTCAACGCTCGCACTTCCTCTGACCACGCCACCTGGTTCATCGCGTCGTCTGTTGTCCAGAATCATTGCCTCTCACAGGTCCGGCTCTAGCACGCCTGGTCAAACCGTCGGTGCCACGTTAGGGATCCCTGGCTATCATAGCTCTCCAGGTTCACGCGGATCATCTCTGTATTCCTACTTCGTGTGGGTTCTGGAGATCCGATGGATGGATGGGTGGGTGGTGCTGGTATCGGATAAAATGAAGAATCAAGCTTACGCCGGTACACTCCCAACGCACCTTTCGTACCTCTACCTTCGCCTTCGACGTTCATGGCCCCACTCCCCGCATCAGCCGCCTCAAATTCCCTCGAGTTCTAACCCCCTCAGCCACTTTCATCGTTCGCACTCAGGGCGAAGGGCCCCGTCTATTGGCTTCACTGTGGTTCCAGTCAGACTCGGAAGCTTCGCAGAGAAAGATACCACACATGAAGCTCTGAAGACCCAACCTCACAAGCGGGAAGCGCGTCCCCTCGCGGCTCCCTCCAAGTTTCATCGCGTTACCCCCAGCGCGGTCGCCCTTTTCCCCAACGACGGAAAGCGGTGGTTGTTCTCGAAGCTTGCATCATCCCCATCGCCTCTGATACCCACAAGAACTCTCTACTCCTTCACTTCCACATTCATCCACGAGACCAAGACACGTACCACCGCCTCCCACATCTTCGCACATTCATGACCTAGTCGCCATCGCCTGTTTGCTCCTGTCGTCTTCTCAACTGTTCCATCACGATGTCAACTTTGAGCATCGGAGCAGCGGTCCCGCACCTGACGTCGGCCCAAAAGCATGATGACATAGCGCGCTGTCTACGTTCAATGTTCTGCTGTGATTGGGTCATGGTCCCTGGGATCTTATCCGTGGTTTTCGAGAACGAGATCATGACAGGCTTCTTCGCAGCTATGCCCACTACCTGCGCAACAAACTAAGGGATTGACACCACTCGGACATCTACCCAGGTCGTTATGCTACTCTGCGTTGCGGAGGCTGAGAGGATGGAGGAACGGATATGAAGTTTGGAAAAGTTGTAGAGTGAGGGTTATCGCAGCTGGTTGGCCAGTCAAACGTTTGAAAGGCCTGTTCTCAATCCTTGCTCTTAGCTATTCCCTCGGGCTGAATCTCCCCTTCCATCCATCTCTGGGAGCGGTGCCGAAGCCATGCATTACATCCCGAGGACCAACAGAAGGGACATGGGCTCGATCGAAGCGACACAGAGATTCGTTTGAACTACGTCCGTCACTGCATGATGGGAACGGACTCGAGGCTATGCCAGGTCGCTGTCGCTGTCGGGATATTGAAGCTGAGACGATAGAGGGGGAGAGGAAAGAAGACGGATGGATCGGTCGAAGAAGCTGTTGAAGGAACAGGTGCTGGAGTACGTTTGGGATCTTCGACTCGGCGAGGACGACTACGACGCTTGAGCCAGTCAGTGGTTCCACACGCGTTTCGGGCTCCGATGACTGGAGTATAGAGTTCAAGCTCGAAGCAAAGCCGTAGACCTTTTGCTTAGCTTCGACCTCGACATTACCCCTGGACTCTTGCACAAGGATCCAAGAGAGCGTCTGATGGCTGGTGCTGGTGGTTGGTGTTGATGCCGAGGAAAACGAAGATGGAGTTGCGGAAGGGGAGACGAAGTTCATTCATCCTTACCCGTCCGTTCCCAGTCGACATGTCTTACCTCTGCTTGCGCCTGCGCTCGTGAAGTCGACATTACGTCCGTGTACCGCTTCAGGACGGGGAAGTGGGGCATGGACAAGAAACGGGGAAGACATGGCGCACCAATTCAACTTGTCAATCTGCGCCTCAAGCTTGAGGCCAACGTCTCCACTCACGTTTCCTCCGCAGCTTCGTTGCTCTATTGGGCCAGCTCACAACGTTCCTCGTACTACGGCGCCGCAGCCGTTCTCGATGTTGCCTGAGACCTTCGTACTCACCTCCAAACCGACACCGACAAGGATGCCCGCCTCATTTGCTTCCGAGCCATCACTCTGGACGTGTACCACATGCCAATGACCATGGGCGTTACCCTTTTGCTGTAGTCGAGTACTATGGGGATCTGGCGTTAGTGGTGGTATTCAACTCGGTTCGCAGGCTTCAACATTTGCACCGAGCCAACTTCTTTCACGTGCCACCGTGGCGATTGAGACCAAGAATGACCAATGTCACGGAAATGGATGTTTCATCCTGTCGTTGTCGTCTCTCTGCGTTGCGGAAGGGGGACATGGTTGAAGAGAGGGAAGGAGGACGCTAGCCAGGCTTAGCAGGCCTTGATGTTCCCAATTAGCGGCCATATCCTCCCTAACGCAGGGCGTATGCAGCTTCGACTACTCGACGCGTAGATGTTAATGTAAGTGTTCCTGAACTGTGTTGAGTATTCAACTCACGAATTCCCATTTTCATTTATCTCCTCCACGAAGAATCCTTGATTTCCCTGATCATATCTTGATGGAACGGGTAGATTACATATAGTTGTCCCTTCAAAGCTTCACAGTATGTCACGCTGATAACAAAGTTCTCAAGGAATGAACGATAGCCTACTCATTTGAATAAAATATCCAGTCTTCGTGGTCTTCCGACGCAGGCCACATCCTAGTAGTCTGAGGCAGTAAGGAGGCACTAACTCTTTTATACTACGGTATCTGGCGGACCGATCGCTCTGAGGGAGCAATTCTGAAATTCAAAGGTGTGCTTGAAGAAGGAGAAGTCATTTGACGCGGTGTTGTCTTCGGAAAGTGAAAAATAGGCTTTACTGTTGACCGCGACATGGTACGCTAACGGGGCTGAGCATTGATATGGCTATGGATGTTTCACATCAACATACTCATATTCTCTATCTAGGTCATCAAGACGAACATTCTCGCACACGGCCTCCTTGACAAAGTGATAGACGAGGAAATCAAGCGACACACAGACCGTCTCAAAGCCTCCCCATACATTCCTTCTCCTCCCCTACCCCCTCTGAAGCATCGTTCTCCTCAATAAAGGCTTGAACACGGAGAGCTGATCTCGAAATTCCAATCCTTCGATCCCCAGCTTCTGCCGTCCTTCTTCAACTTTCGACCTCCCACAAATCCATATGAAAGTCATTCCTGCTCAAATCACCCATGTGGGGAGATCCTATTCCAATCATCATGGACCTTTGCTACTAGCTAGAGACCCTCCTACCCTACCTTGGAAAGCCGTCAATGTCTCAACGGTCAAATGCTTGATGCACAACGGCTTCCCTCCTTTCCGCTACTCTCTCCTCAGCCAAGCCCTCTGCTGTTTTTACCTCGCGCTCAATGCCAACACCGTCCTCATCCCTGCCTTCGCGCATGGATGTCATGTTGACCCCGTGTCTTAGCGTCTTAGCTCAACTCATGGAAGAACACTGCTTGCACCCATCCAAATTCAAGTTTCCTCGGGGATCGGACGTGCGCAATCGATGTGACGACCACGATTTCGAGAAGATGAGGGAATGTATTGTTTCCACTCTCGACATGGTCTTTTTCCACTCCGTAGAGTATACTCTACACAAATGCTTGTTTGCAACCGCGACGTTTGTAGGCCTGGTCAGCAGTCATTCGTAACAACATATATCTAGACATGGACTTTCTTTACCACATGGACAGACCCTCCTCATTTACGCATGTCTTTGCCTATCGTCCCTCTGGTTACTTGGTTCGATGTTCCTTTCTTCTTCTTATATATTCGTCGTTCTACGGTTTCCTTGACATCATGAACTTTTGTGCTTGAACTGATGTCTTTCAGATATAGCGCGCCTGGTCAATAAAACTAGTTCCCAACCGGGTTCGGCGCCAGTGTTCTTTTGTTCCACTACCATCATGACGCAAGGTTCGTGTCAGAATTGGTGCGTTGATGCTTTGACTGAGTACCCAACACTAGGAATACCCACCGAGATTTGGATGATGATCCTTCTAGAGCTTGGATTACCACATCGAAACAAGCTTCATCCCTTCCTCACTGTTTCCCGTCGACTCCATGAACTCGTCCTCCCCCTCATATACGAAGTCATCCTACTCGGCGAACTCAGGTACAACAGCGATGGATCGACGATCATGCTACCCGGAAGTCAATCGACCACCGATGTTTCCGGCCTCCCGTCCCTTCTCCTTGCATTGGAAGCCAACAGCACACTTTCAGAAACCGTTACTACGTTTGTCCAGGACGATGATGACCCAAATTCCCTCGATACGCTCTGCCGTATCCTCAGTCATCTGCGTTGTCTCCAGCGCCTCGATCTCTATGTCAGGAACCCGAGAGAACTCACCAAAGTCATCAAATCATTACCGACATCGGTCGCGCTAACCCACCTTTCCACGCTAATTTTTGACGGGTGCGAGGCTTTGACACACTTCTTACAAAGCCAGGGCACGTCTCTGCGGTTTCTTTCTACGAGCTTTGGCTTTTTGGACTCGTTGCCCGAGTCTTTGGAAGTATTGGAAACATTTCAGGGATGCGGTGAGGGAATTTGGGATGATCTCGCTCGAATCCCATCGATCAAGCACCTGGACACACTCACGTTCGATACGTCGCTCGTGAAACGCCTGGAAGCTATGCTCCCCAACCTGATTTCCCTGAGGACGCAAGTGTTCACTTCATATGACACTCTAGCTGTGATTGGACCCCATCTCAAGTCACTTCAATACCTACGTATTTCAGAACCATCGCCGGATGATCCAAATGACCCTGCGGTGAGTCCTTCCACGGGCAGTGGACGTTCAGATGTATTCATGTCTTGATCTAGAATTATGTCCGAGATCTCGCGCAGATATCCTCCAAGACCCTCCTCTACATCCTTTACTGTCGTTCTGTTTTCGACGCTGAGGCGGAAAGATTGGGGTTGGCCGCAATATTTGAGAGATATCCTTCTCTAGTGGCCGTTGATATCGACCACAACGAAGGTGTTGATGAGCTTACTTCTGAGGGTATATACCGTTTCTATCGGCACACGAAATCTCCAGCTCAAGTAGCTGTTCGCCGGCCGTATGTGTTTGAAGCTTGGTGGGAACCAATCGCTGAATCACTCGCCGTTTGAAATCTAGTCGGTACGTGTTCTACGCAACTTAAGGTGCTGAAATATGGAAACTCAGCCTTTGCCAATTTTCTACACTAGTATTCGCTGAATTGTCTTGCTCAACGAGTTAGACCTGAGCTGAATATACTGAAGACATCAGTACTCTGTGAAGCGTACCGAAGTTAACGGTTTCGAACTTGACGTCTCATTTCGGAGCCTTCAAGTTTCCCACTACCACACTTTAGAGTACAACGCAAATTGCTCAGCATCAAAGGCATGATTGTGTTCATACAGAGCGCGACAGAGCAAGTGTGTTAGTGCGGTCGACTGCAACTCAGGTTGAACGCCACAAGACACAGCCTAGTAGACAACAGGTTAGTAGTGTATAGAGTACGCGCCAATCACGGTGGTAAAAAGGCAAGAACCTGTCGGTACTTCGACCACTCCTGGCCTTGAAGATCTTCTCGAATTCTCTCGAAATTCTGGACTCAGGAATCGTATACAACGACAGGATGATTGAGAGGATACATTTTCAGAACCCTTCGAGGTCTCCTCTAGCGGGGGGCAATGATTAACTACAAAAGGAGTTGAAGTCAGCCGGAAGTCGAAGGTTACGGTGTTTGATCTACCCACTTACCCCGTCATGCGCAAACTCTTCACTATCGTCCACATCCTAGCTGTAGTACGGCTCGTCCTTGCAATCGGCGTCGCTCCAGGTCAAATCACTGACTTCGTAACCTTCGGCGACTCCTACACCGACATCGTCACGCGAGGTGATGGTCCAGACGCGCAATCCTGGCCAATCTACGTCCAGATGCTCTCGCGCGCAAAGCTTCATCCCTTCGCCAAATCCGCCGCGACGTGTTCGGTCAACATCACCTTCCCCTCGAGGTCTGTTTTTGAGTATCAGCTCCCGAGCTATTTTAATGAAACTTTGAGTGGTCGGTTGGTCTTGGACCCGGAGAAGACGGTGTATACACTTTGGATTGGGACAAACGATGTTGGAGTGCTCTCGCTGTTGACGGGGAAGAGCAAGGCATCCGTGGTCGACGTGATCAATTGCTCTACCAACTAGGTAAAGACGTTGTATGACAACGGCGCGCGTAATTTCATCTTCCAAAATGTAAGATCATCCGTCTTTTCAATTCGAGATAGGTTACTTACCCAACACACCGTTGTTCTATCCGTAGATGGTACCTCTCCAACTCGCTCCCATGTACTACGGAAATATCTTCATGAAGGAGCTCGTGCTATCCGGGAATGCCATCGCCAGATTGACTCTTGAGAACATGGCTAAGAGGTTGGATGGTGCGCATATTGGTGAGCAGGAATCGAAGCCAGACGGTCAGGAAGGTCAACTTACCGAAAACGCGTTCCATCGCTAGCTCTCTTCGACTCGTACGGCTTGTTCTGGGACATGTTCACCCAGCCGAAGCTGTATCTCAACGGGACCGTTGCCCCAAACGTGAGGGGTATCATCAACGGATGCCTGTTGAACGCGAAGAAGAAGAAAGTCTGTGCAAATGTGAAAGGTCCCGCGAGAGATAGTTACTTGTGGTAAGTGGGACGGATAATTCGACAGCAAAATGAGACTCACGGTTACATTGGGAAGGTACAATGCGTTGCATCCCAGCGAACAAGCGGACAGGATCGTCGCGCGGGAAATTGCAGCGGCGATCGCTGGGAATGGGAGCCAGTGGGCGACGTGGTTGATTGGAATGGTGGTTAGATAGTCATTTTGTGGTCAATAACAGAAATACTCTACAGTGTCCGCACGTCAATGGAAGCTCAGGCTGAGCGACAAGAGATATTGATGAATGCCGTGTGATTGGCGTCAAAGGACCAACGAGACAGCATGAATGGACTGATAGTGATAGAAAGTTGCGGATTGGTGTGTGGGTATGTAGGAAAAGTGGGAAGTAAATTGTGCTCGAGAGTATGGAGAGGGTCAGAGGAAGGGACAGGGTATACGAGGGGAGTACGGAACGACGTTTGTACGAAAAGCAGCGTAAACAGCAAAGTCCGTGAGGAAGGCGAAGAAGGTCCGTGAATACTCTACATCTTCGTCTGCGACAGTCCATGAACGTAGGACAAAGCTGAGAATGGATGAGAGCGACCCGACAAGCAGTGACGTGAAGCCATACGGCGAGAGTACAGCATGGGGTCATGACAAGGTGACCTATTCCTAGCCTTCGCCTTCATCTTTGAGTTTCGTTAATGGCAATAAACAGGAGGTGATAATGAGCCGCCCAATGAATGACTAGCTCAAAAGTGGCGAGAAGACCCCGGCCTGCTCTTGAGACAGTGAATGCTGGCCCTTGAATCAACTACGAGTGTCGAGGGCATATATGGAGGTGGGGAATAGTGCACAGCGTCCAAGGTGTCGGTCGTCCACGTCGAATCGTCCATGGTGCATGTGTACGGTGGGTATGGACAAGCTTGTATGCGGGGGGACTAATGTCAGTCGTGAACGTTTGAAACTTGGTCCATTTCCGCTGCCTCGACTGTCCTAGGTTGGCATCGGTTCCCCGTCCTCAGCAGACCTTGGACAACGCGCAGCAATGGCTGAACCCACGTAATGGCAGGGGGCAACTAGCGTCAACGACGAGAAGGAGGGCATAATAATATCGAGAAGAAGCATCAGAAGAAGTTTTACATGGTGGGGTGATTTGTGGCAATACAAAAGGTGGAGTGGAGACTGGCAGTGGTACAAGAGGGGGAAAGGATTCTTGGGACATTAAGGAAACTGGATTGACACCATCTAGTTTCCCTTTTGAAAAGACTGCCCAGCTTCAATGGAGTCAGAGAGGTCAATAAGTGGTGTTTCTTCCACTACTGCAGCCCTAATGTTCCTCTGTCCATGTGGGCAAAAGCGAGCAATGTGCCCCAACTGTCCACATTGATAGCAGGTCCTAGGATCCCTGGCACGAATAGGACCCCTGTTTGCTGGAGGTAGTGCTGCTGCTTGGGGAAACCTGGGTGGAAATTGCTGGGGTTGCGGATGTGGCTGGAAACGCTGGGGCTGGGGAATGCTCCATTGGGGTCTGGGAGTAGCTTGTGGACCTTGCCCTTGGGGAACTCGGCTTGAGGGTGGTTTAGCAGAAGCATTGGCTTTATTTTTGACTCTGCCTGGTTGGTCATTTCCTCGTTGCCAATTCCTTTCAAAAGTGACTGCTTTTTCCTCCCACTCAGCCAAAGTGGTTTGATCGGAAACCTGGCCACTGGACCAAAGACGCTGATACAACCCATTGTTAAGTCCTTTCTGGAAAAAGTACACCAAGGTGTCCTTTGGGAATTTGGAGGCAGTTTCCAGGGCAGTGAATTGCGCAATATACTCCTCAATGGGTTGAGATCCCTGTTTGATTTCATCCAGCTTGACCTGAGCTTTATGCTGATCCTGGACCTCCTCATAGAGTATCACAAATTCATCACAATGTGCCTGCAAGGATGCCAATGCATCAAACCGCCTATTGAAACAGTCAAATGCCTCAAGGATTTGAGTATTGGCAGTGTTCTGGGATAATTGCATATCTTGCTGTGATCGTTGCAGACTGTCAAATTGCTGCTCCAAAATCATGATACAGCGTGTCCAAAGATTATCTGGATCAGGTGCTAGGGTGGGAGAGGCAGGGGGTACTGGGGGGGAGGACATATNGTCTGGGAGGAGGGATTGGCTTCAGAGTCCCATACACCTGATCCAGCACCCTGATAGGGATTATGTGAAGCTCCAGTCCCAGAACTCATGATTGGTGGTAATGTGGGAGATTGGTGAAGATGCCTTTCTCTCTGGACCAGTTGAGAGCGGTGGAGTGGGTTTCCCAGATAGGGATTTGTTTTAACAAATGGAGGAGTGGGAAAAGATGGGTGGTTGATTGGAACCAGGGTACACCTGTCTTGCTGAGCAGATAGGGTATGGCCTTCTTTCTTTACCAAGCACCCTACGCACAGACCCTTCCCCAAAGGTTAGTGATCAGTCGGTGCCAAAAGCACCACCCAGAGAGTTGTCTAAACGTTACTCCGCTGGAGTATAGTCGCTGCTGTTTGTATCGGATGCACAGCTAGTGGCAACCAAAGGAATAGTGGGATTGGGAAGGGAGTGATTGATTGATTAATTGAATTGGGGTGGATGTCCAAGAAGTTCGTTCTTCTGTTAGGGCAACGCTATTTATAACTCACGTGAACCCCACAAGAATACTAGAAGCCAACAGGAAGGGAAGACGATGACCAAGGCAATTCAACCACTAGATGATAGCGGGAATCCTAAGAGAACAAACTTGAAGTCCTACCTCCTAGGGTCCCTCCAAGGCTGTACTAGCTAACCATAAGGGTATATTGATCATGGATTGCTTACAGCATATGACTGTCCTTTCTAGGCCAGAAAGCAGGGTCCACTTCAGGGGATAAATAGGAGGTCGGAAGAAACCATAACATATATTATACCCTTGCATTCTCTATTCCTCGTTTATCTGACAGTTTATCCATGGCCAACAACCTTCCTTTCTTAGATTGCCCTTATGCTACAGTTTCTCTCGTTCCATGTTTATTACAACTCTTACAATTACAATTACAAGTAACACTCCAAGTAAATCTCAGCAGTAGGCAGCAATAGTGGATAGTCAGTGACTTTCAAGATATGATCACTTGTCCCACCAATACTATGGTTTATATTTGATTTGATCATAACTGACATAGCATGAATGTTTATTTTGCCAAATCAGGCAACAAAAGTCCAAGATATCCGACTAAATTTGCCAGTGAAACTCTCAAATTTTCGGGCTTGCAAAAATTATGGATGAAAGTTTCATTCAGGGAGTTGTATTCAAATGGCATCTCTGAGCAAAGTGTTCTTTACCCCAGGCCTATAAATTAATTACATTGATATAAGGAGTCTTGCTCTCCCCTACCTACCCACCTCTTGAATAGCTCGATTGCAGGTGCAAAGTTGGCTCTGGCTTTTTTTTACACTCGGCTTAGAAGGAAGTGTGCATGACTGAAGGTTATGGGTTAAAAGCAAAATAACTCTGAAAGTCTGATTGTTATTCATTTACTGGCACTGATTAACAGTATCAAAAGCTACTTTCTTTGCGAATGGGTAGGGTACAATTTCTGCAACTCACATGTCATACATATATCCCTGTATCACTTACTGCTGAGGTAGTTTGGAGTCCAGCCTCTACTCTCAACTTGCTCACAGTTCTCATAGCTCAAGAGAAATAGAGCTTCCCGCCACCAGAGTACCTGAAAGGCAGCATTGCAGCTTGCTGTAATTATGAACGAATGCATGTATGATATGGTACAACAAGTGTTAAATGGTAGGCTCATATGGAAACCCCCATATGTAGACCAGCCAGAACATTAGCAATCATGTATGATATCTAGCATAGCAATGAGGAATGTAGGAATTGTCCGGGCGTGAATTCAGGTTGTAAAGCAAGGGGAGAGAGGCCAGCAAACTCACCAGAAGACTGGATGTCATAATATTTTGCTCGTGACTTGACAGATTCTGCCAATGATAGCCTCAAACTTTGTGATGAAAAATACCAAGCAATATGTCATTAAACTCATTGCCGCCTATTGCAACTGATGGTAGAACAGATACTGTATATTTATTCTTTCTTGAGGCCAATTCAACAATGACACAATGAGAGGATTCATTGACTACCCATATATATATGCATACATAGACTAATTGATAACTGCGGCCAACCCCTTCTGTTTTTGACCGAGAAATTAATGGATTCAGCAGCAACAGTTGCAACAGTCCTACTCAACTTGACTAAAAGTAAGTAGCTTCTGAACTTGCACAACCATTGACATACTCTCTCTGTGAGCTGTATGTAACAGAATTTTTGTCTTCGCCTGGCTCTCTTCTCTGGTAAAGATAGTCCAAGCTATGCTTGGGACTTATTTGGGTGAATACCTGCTGGCCACGGTATTCGAAGAAYCTTGTCAATGAGCTCATCCCATTGCACTCCCACTGTACCTTTTGGCTTTGTCATACACCAGGAGCATATTGCTAGCACATGTTGATAATGATGTAAGAGGTACAATGATAGATGTGCTCTGGAGATGGTTGTCCTGCCTGCCTCCCCTCTGCTGCTGCTTTCTCTCTGGCTTATGCATTGAGCTGCTCACAGGCCTTGAAAAAGTATTAGTGGCTTCAATGGAGTGCTTTGAGGCATGGTATAATTTCCATGCCCATTTGAGGTATGGCTCACCCTCTTTATCATGATCAACAACCACAAGGTTGGGGGCTGAGCCATTCATACAAAGGAGCAGGGTTGCACCAAGTCTGGAAGAGAAAATCCGTTGTTCTGTGATTAATATAGTGATAGGCGCATCCACAATGAATCGAGTCAATCTAGACCTGTAAGGGGACTTATGTATGCACCAGCCATGCAATATAACCCCTACACCCAAAGGTTGCAATGTCAAGCTTATCTTGACATGCTGGYTGGGGGTATATGAGCAGCTGCAGTGTCCCCTAACAGATTTGCTTTTATTGAAAAGCAACCAATAATGCTAGCACTGTGTGACTGACTGACTACCAATAGAAGCAACATCTGAATACTGCTCTGAGACCTTGGGCTCTTCCCTCTGAACACCAGTGTTTTGTTTAGGAAGCCTGTGTTTAACCAGTGCAATGTCATTACATAACAATCTTACCACACTGCATGGAATGTGCAAAGAAAAACTATCTATATCCCCACATCTCTAATCCAGACATTGTGTCTCTCCACCAGCTCTTTGACAATGTCTTCTTCAATTTCTTTTGATTGATGATGATGGAGATCTGTGGAAGAACTGGATGTTGCATCAATTCTTACCCATGTTTCAGTGAAATTGGAGGGATCTTCATCATCAACAATCGATTTAGGGGATTTGGATGATGTCAATGACTTCAGGTTGGGAGTGACAAAAACAACTTGATGCTTCCGGGTATGTAGATCATTCCCAATCACCACTTGGTGGCCATATCGCTTGAGTGCAGCTCGGGCTTTGGGAATGAGAAGGGCTGGATCTGTTTCAAGCTTAGAAATCAATAGTCAGTGTGTTGAGCTTTGCTTAGATTTGTTGAGACTAAGGGCAATGGTGGAGTGGAGTCAGGCAACATACCTTGAATGAAACTATAAATCCTTCTTTTGTCCACTCATCAACCATGGATTTCAGGATCTTGGGTACTTGATCCATTTCTATGTGTAAACTCCCCTTGCCAGACTGAATCTTATGTTCAGACTAAGACAAATGAAGTCAATGAGGGCAGAAGAAAAATGAGAGAAACATGGGACTTGCCATTTTCTGCCGAGGCAAGAAAAAATCACTAACTGCAGCAGCAAGGTAATATAAGGCCTTGCGCCTTAGTACAGATAGTTCTTGACTGATGGCACGAAGTAGCCATAAGTAGTCATTGACAGTGACAAATGTCAATGTGTGTAGTAACCCTTCTGCATGGGCAGATTTATATGCTGAAAGGACTGAAAGGAGGTCCTGGTGCTTGTCCTTGGCAACACAGATTTGGGGTGAAGATGCTGTTCCGGGGGATGCAGCATCTGACTCTGGCTCTATCTCAAGGAAATCAAGGAATGGGTTGGTGGAATGAGAGTAATGCCGGCTGAAGGGTTGGAGGCTGAATTGGCGATGCATGAAGATGACAGCATAGCCAGCTTTCAGAAAGTATTCCGCAGATGTTGCACCTCGAGTTCCTGCCCAATGAAGATGAGATTTTATGGCCATTGTTGAATAACATTCATCCAACCTGCACTGAAGTTATCCAAGAAACGGACACTAATCAAGGGTCAGACAGAGTTCAGAAGCATATAGGGGTGGGTTCTTAGGAAATCCATACACATTGAGCTCCAATGGTACTGTTGTTCCTCCACTCTGTTTTATGAAACATGGTAACTAAGACAGTTATTTTATGCAACTGAATACAACTGACTGTCACTAGTACAACATTCCTGTTCTGATTGAGCTGCTTGTGGATGAAGTCACGGACAGCCGAAACATCATGATCCAGGGAAGCCGGTGGTGGTTGTGTTGCAAAATAGGCTTCTGCAGAAAAGGCTTCCGCTTGCCAGTTTGTTTCACCGGCCGTGTCAGTGGTGGGCATCGTATTGAGGGCTTGAGCGGTCATAAGTGGCGTTAGTTTCGGAGATGATTGATAATCAATGATCCATGGATTGATGATTACATAATCAACGCTGGCTCAATCAAGCAAGTACTTATTGGGTGTGATAAAACCATTGAGCAAGGCTGGGGAGAGTAGCGAAAACAGGATATATCAAGGAGGGAGTAATCAGAACTGGGCACTATGTAGGTGGTTGGGACACGGCTGGACAATGCTGTCCTGATTCATATAGTCCCCTGTGACCCAGCACCGTACCATCGCATAGTATGCCAACCCAACCTCCCCAAGCGTCAAAGATGAATGATGGCGCTCAAGCACCTGATGATATAAGTGGAGACCATGAGGGCATTTATGGGAGTTTTCAATCTGGGAGGTAGGAGGAAAGCACTTCAGACAAAAAGACCGAAATAATCTATCATTGAAAAGTAGACATGGCAATGAAATAATTCCTGCCAATGAATTACCTTTCTGGAGGTTCAAGCTGCCTCCTGAGGAAGAAACGCCCGAAAGCATACACAAAAGTAAGTTGCAAACAAAGCTGATGACTTCTCTCTCATTCCCACTCTTTCAGTCCAAGCTTGGGTGGTTGACGTAGGAGACCCCAGAGACACCAGTGCCATGCTCAAGTACATGCATTCATACCTGACNTTTGATTTGATTTTACTGATTTTTTTTTACCATCACTAGGTGGCTCAAACAACACAAACTAGATGAGAAGCTTGGCCATCTAAAACGAGTCAAGAAACAGAACAATGCAACAACTTTGACCATGCTGCTCATGGAAAATTCTGCTCTTAATGACATTGTACTGGCTCAAGATCTTCCCAAAAGTCTCTCACTGGGAACACCTTACACAATCCAGGTCCCTGCATCAGCTGCTCTTACACCCATTTCACACCAACTCAAGAACAAATTATGGCCAACAGTATATGCCCCAAGAAGGAAAGATGCAATTAAAGAGTGGACCTATGGCAAGGCAAAATGGGCTTGGAATGCTATCCAAGTCCTTCTGACTGAGGCAGCCAAGGCTAGGGCAGCTGGAGAAGTGAGGCAATTTAATTGTATTGTCTGTCTCATTCAATATGCTCAGTTTACCAAAGATTCCCATCATTGCTCACATACCCATGGCATTTGAAACAAGTGATGGCATATCAAAATCATTCACTGCCTGGGATACACGAACTTCTGCCAACCATCCACTTCACCATGCAGTGGTCAATATGATACACCAGGTGGCTAATCACCGCGCCTCCCACGAGAAAAGTGATGACCAAGTCACGGCTACCTCAGCCAACACTGCTACATCAGAGCAACACAATGGCTCACACTATCTGCTCACATCCCATACACTCTTTGTTACCCATGAACCATGTATCATGTGCAGCATGTCCTTGCTGCACTCACGGGTTAAAGAAGTAGTCTATCTGTATCCCATGGACAGGACAGGAGGCTGTGGTGGAGTGACATGCCTCCCAGTCATGAAGTCAGTAAATCACCGATTCGGAATATTGAGATGGACCTTGCTATCAAAAGAATCACAGGGGCTTCTTCATATAGATGACAGTTTTGATGCATAACTTTTGTAATTTACATTGTACATAAATTCTTCATTCATCTCACGAGAGGCAGAAAGAAACGGATTAAGCCAGATGTTGCTGACTTCTTGATCTTCAATATAAAATACATGTCACTCAAATGTCACCTGGCTCTGTGACTGGGATGGTATCATTCATGTTCATGGCTTACATTGACTGTCATGTGGTCAATCTCCTTTGTCTATTGCAAGTATGGCTGGATCTGACACGGGAAAACCTAGCCAGAATGAAGGATTGGACCTGACTGGATTCTAGTTAGTCAAATCCACTGGGTCCAGCTGGAAGGAATTGATATTTTGTCTTGATGAACAACCCACACAATTCAGGGTTGAGCCGCCTGAGGCGTCTGGCAGAGAAAATCAATGGTTCAGAGTTGACTGACATATGTGTAGCACTAACTTTGCCCATTCTCTACGCTCACACCAATTCCAGTGGAATGTTGTAGTCTCATTGACAATAACTTCAATCTCCCCATCCTTTGGGAATGAACTTCATTGTAAATTTCTCCACTTGTTTTTGATCAGCCCTCGGCCAAATTACAGCAGTTTGCATAAGTAATGGCACTTCCACCGATTGAGGTGGGGGAAAGGAGCCAAGGCTTGAGACTTTAGGTCCACTGGATGGATGTCCAGCTGGTCTGCGCCCATATTTGTGATGGACTAACCTGACTGGAAGCCGCTTCCAGTTTAAATACTTGCGAGCTGGAACTTAGCTGAAACCTTAGATGAAGTGTTACGTCCATCTCTTGGTTGGTGTTATTGTTTGATAGTTTTTATCAACTACCAACCGGCATGCCCACCTGGCTTCCGGCTGAAATGTTGGGGGTGGTAGAAATTGTACCTGCTATGTGAGAATTCATTCAGATGTTTATGAACGATAAATGTTACTAGATTGCACTTAGGTGATCCTGAAGAATCTTATCTGTTTAATTGGAACTGAGCTGAGCACTTTTGCGATACCCAAGCCCACTCAAAGGTTCTCTGATTCCGATTCCGATTTGACAAACTTTTCCATGCAATAACTGTTGAGCGTCTCTCCCAGGTCCCTCAGCTTGAAATGCTTGGACAGATCCTCAACAAACTTGTCCAACATGTCCCTAGACTTTGAAGCAGCAGTCAGGTCATCCACCATACTGGAACTATGACTCAGATACCTTCTTTGTCATAGATTGCAAGGGATGGATCAGAGTAGATTTTCTTAAAGCCCATACTTTCAAGAACCTTTCTAAGTACCACCCCCCACAATCGAGGTGACTGCTTCAATCCGTAGATTGACTTGTCCAGAGCACAGACCAATTTCTCCCCATTGGGTCCCTTCTCCACAAAACCAGGTGGCTGCTCCATATAAATCTCACAGTCAATTGGACTGTTGATGAAAGCATGAGAGATATCTGCAGAGCGTAGATGCATTCCATCAATGGCAGCCAAAGCCATTACAACTTTAATTGTGCTAATGTGAGAAGGGGAGGCCCATGTGTCAAAATAGTCATACCCAGGGCGTTGGCTGTAACCCTTAGCCACCACCCTCCCTTTGAACCGTTCAATGCTGCCATCAGCCTTATACTTGACTACAAAGACCCATCTGCATCCAATAGCCTGTTTTCCATCTGGTAGGGGTACCAATCTCCAAGTCCCATTACTGAGATGAGCTGTTATTTCCTCCACTGCAGCCTCATGCCAGCGATCCTTGTACTTTGATCTCATGGCTTCAGCAAAAGTCTGGGGTTCTAGAATTCGTTCTCCAGGCTGCAGTGTGATCTCTGAGACTTCCAAAGCATCTTCTTGCACTGAGTCTTCATCATCATATTCTTCATCTGTCTCCTCTTTGATCATAGGCTCAGGCTCTCTCATTTCCCAAGCAGGTGTAGACTCCCTGCTGGGTTCAGGACTGGATGATTCTACCTCAGGTTTCTTGGGCAACTTCCACCATTCTCCAGGTGGTTTGTGTTCCCTTCTATGGCGTCTAGTAGCAAGTGGCTGATCAAGGTCATTGGCATCATTGTTCTCCACAGGTGGTGTTTCAACTCTGTGATGGACTCCCCTTCGTCTCTGAATGGGAGGTGGAGGTGATGGTGAGTCCCTGTGCGCTTCCTCAGCTGGTTGGATCTGATCAGCAGCATTCCCATCACTGTCACTGTCATCATCACTATCACTATCATTAGAGTTGTTATCACCTGGCTCAAAAAGAACCTGAGTGTCCTCCTTAGGCACAACTGGGGCTGGGGTTACCTTGGGAGGTTCAGAATTGGGGGTAATGACTGATGGAGGTTGGCCTCGTAGCAGCTTTCCCCAATAATTGTAGCGTTCATCAAAGTCAGCCCTCTCACAAAGTATTGCTTTCTTTGTAATGGGATCCCAAAACTTCCATCCCTTGGTTTCACTAGGATATCCAATAAAGATACACTTTTGTGCATGAGCACCCTGCTGATTCCTTTTATCCTTTTGAATGTGCACATAAGCAACACATCCCCACACCCGCAGATGACCCACATCTGGTTTCTTCCTGTGCCATACCTCATATGGAGTTGCATCCTTCACAGCTGAAGTCATACATCGGTTCAAAGTGTGTACAAGTGCAGACAAACACTCGATCCAGAAGGCCATAGACAATCCAGCTTCATTCAACATAGCATGTAAATGCTCATCCAGAGTCCTGTTTGTTCTTTCTGCCACTCCATTCTGCTGTGGCCTGTTTCTATTTGAATACTGCCTATTAATCCCATTATCCTCAAGGTATTTGTCAAACTCCTTTGTCAGATACTCTCCACCCTGGTCACTCCTGAAGGTCTTGATTCTTTTGCCAGTCTGGGTCTCAGCCCATGTTTTATAGTGTCTAAAACACGATAGAGCTTCACTCTTCTGCTTCATTGGCATTACAACTCTGAACCGAGACCAGTCATCTATGAACATGACCCAGTACTTGAACCCAGTGTGAGAGACTGATTTCACATAGTGGACATCAGAGTGTACAATCTCCAGCAACTCTGTGGTATGAGTTTTGGAGATAGGAAATGGATTTGCAGATTGTTTCCCAACAATGCAAGGCTCACAAACAGGATCTGGTTTTGCTGATGAATCCAGAGTCATACCAGTAACCATTTCTTTTCTAAGCATCTGCTTAATACCTTCATGGTTCTGATGGCCAAAACGTCTATGCCAAAGTTCAATGTTCATAGGCAGAGTAGAAGCAGCATTAACCATTTCTCTACTATTATTGACTACAGTGTGACCATCCAAGTAAGTACTACTGGAATTATTAACTGTAACTGTAAAGTAAAGCTGATTATTCCGTTTAAAATGCATGCAATCTTTATCTATGTCAACATTGAAACCCTTATGCTTTGTCAAATACAGAACTGAGAGGAGATTGATTGTTTTGCAGATCTGGGACATGTAGTACTCTAGTAATCTCTACATCTCTACTTTTAACAATAACTGTCCTCAAGGGCGCAATTGATTCAATACAGCACCACTCATTACCTTGGTATGGCTACTCTATCTTAAGCAGATGTAGTGACTGACAAATTCAAATTCAGCCATGGCCACATGATAATCTAACCAATGACTACATACATATCCAGAAATTTAAGGATTAGATAATACATCACTCACCGGAATGAATGCAGAGATATGAATGTCAAGTGTGGATGAAGACAGACAGACTACTAAGATCTTGTACAATCTAATTCCCTCCCATTATTTCCAACGGATAGGTGCTCAATCTGCAGCATACCAGCGGCATATCAGTACTTTTGACGAGCGATGGATACTGACTGACTGGGGACCAGTGACTTTGCCAATCAAGCAAGGGTAACTCACCATCATTCCCCATTAAAAGCGTGGATAGAAATTACCTTGATTATTTATTTCTCTACCCTAAAGTTCCGCTCAAATGTACATCTCCAAGGAAGCTGAGTTGGAGGCCTCCAAAAGATCACAACTTCACAACCAGCTGTTGTACCATTCTTTTATGTCTTAGACATGTCTACAATAATGAACAAGCACATACAGCGATAAAGCCAATGCCAAATCTATCATTGTACCTCTTACATCATTATCACCATGTGCTAGCAATATGCTCCTGGTGTATGACAAAGCCAAAAGGTACAGTGGGAGTGCAATGGGATGAGCTCATTGACAAGATTCTTCGAATACCGTGGCCAGCAGGTATTCACCCAAATAAGTCCCAAGCATAGCTTGGACTATCTTTACCAGAGAAGAGAGCCAGGCGAAGACAAAAATTCTGTTACATACAGCTCACAGAGAGAGTATGTCAATGGTTGTGCAAGTTCAGAAGCTACTTACTTTTAGTCAAGTTGAGTAGGACTGTTGCAACTGTTGCTGCTGAATCCATTAATTTCTCGGTCAAAAACAGAAGGGGTTGGCCGCAGTTATCAATTAGTCTATGTATGCATATATATATGGGTAGTCAATGAATCCTCTGAGAGATCAACTTCTCCGCCTCCCTCAACAACTCGGCAGCAAGCACCGTGACCGATGTTGTCCCATCTCCAACCTTCATCGTCCTGCACTTTTTGAGATGTTGACAAGGATTTTTNGGCAGCTGCANTTGTCGAGCTGGATCGACTTCAAGATCGTAGCACCGTCGTTTGTAACGTTAATCTCGCCTGTTGAGGCGGATTGAAGGATTTTGTTCATGCCTTTTGGCCCGAGAGTAGATTTGACGAGATCGCCGAGAGCTAAGGCCCCAACGAAGGATGAGAGACGAGCATTCTCGGCTTTCTCCTCAGTAGCCTAGTTGAATGACTTCAGGAAATGGATCGTGAGCTAGATAATGTGCAAGACGCACCTGTTCGCCCAATATTTGCATCGACATGGTCGGTACTTAGAACTGTCGCCAGATGCGCAAAGGAAGAAATTCTACGCGACGCCAGTATTTCGGGGGGAGGTACAATAATGATGTATCAACGATGATGTTGATGCTGAGGAGGACGATGATCGCGACGTGCTCGACGCGATTTCATGAAAATCTGGGCCTCAGTGCGTGGGAATATGACCAGGGGTAGTTAAGGGGTCCTACTAGTAGTACCATGGCGCATGAGTTGGGCAAGGCATCGACTTGGCTATGTTTATCCTCCGTCCAGAAAAATTTTATTTGCAAACGCAGTATCTAGGGGTTTTATGTTTTCTGACGAGGACTACTCTACGCATCTATAAGGTTCATCGTGTACGTTGGACTTGGTCACAAGATACATATTTACATTTGAGTGACATTAATCTACAATCGTTCCTGGGGGACTGGATATCTTACAGGCGGTCTGGAGAACGGAGGACAGTTCCAAATCAGATAATTTGCGCCGCAAATCGTGAACGTCAACTCACCAACGTTACCCAAGTCGGCGCAAGCCTCCTTGACACGGGCCGTGAGGGTCTTTTCACCCTCACGTACCCAGACACGGGGGTCGTAGAATTTCTTGTTGGGCTTGTCGGCACCCTCAGGGTTTCCGACTTGAGTCAACAAGTAATCCTTCTTCTTGAAGACGAAATCCTTTGGGAAAACACAGTAAGAATCCAAACCAAGACACGATTTCGGCATTAACATACGCGGATGCCAGCCAAGTAAGCGAATTGAGTATCAGTGTCAACGTTCATTTTGACGACACCGTGGCTGACGGCCGTGGAGATTTCTTCCTTCGTTGAGCCTGATCCACCGTGGAATACGAGGTACCTAAACAGAGTTAGAGGGATACGCCCTGAGATTGTCGAAACACAGCGCTCACAAAGGCTTGGGTGTGCCAACCTTCGCGCTCGTGAAGGCTTGATGCTTTCCGAGCAATTCGGGCTGAAGCTTGACATTTCCGGGCTTGTAAACTCCGTGTACGTTACCGAAGGCAGCAGCGATGGAAAAGTTAGGGCCAATCTGGCTGAGGGCGCTGTAGACATCGTAGATATCCTCAGGTTGAGTGTACAACGCAGCGTTGTCAACCCCGGTGTTATCGACGCCGTCCTCCTCTCCACCAGTAATACCGATTTCCATCTCCAACCAGAGACCGATCGGAGCCATGCGCTTGAAGTATTTCACGCAAACTTCGATGTTCTCTTCCTTTGGCTCTTCCGAAAGATCCAACATGTGTGAAGAGAAAAGTGGCTCTCCGTGTTCTTTGAAGTAAGCCTCATCGGCCGCAAGCATGCCATCAAACCATGGAAGGAGCTTCTTGGCGCAGTGATCGGAGTGTAGGACGACAGGACTGAACATAGGACTGAATATAAATGGCATGATAAGAGTAAATCATGGACATACACGCCATAAGCTTTTGCGACAGTGCGAATGTGGTGAGCGGCAGCAATGGCGCCAGTGATCGATGCTTGCTGCTGATCGTTCGCCAAACCTTTACCGGCAAAGTACGCGCTGCCACCCTGAGAACACTGGAGGATGATAGGCGATTTGATATCTCTACGGAGGAAGTTGAGATGTCGCATTGGCGGAGATATTGTGAACCGAGTCATTACCTTGCGGCTTCAAGGACGGCGTTTGCGGTCGATGAAGAAGTGACATTCTGCAAAGTCCTAAGCAGCGATTCGCAGGGATTACAAGTTGGAAACTTACGATGGCCTGTAAATTATCACGGATACGAACGAAGTTCAGTGTTCTCAGATATGTTTACCCCTGAATATCGATGTCACCAACCGGGATAGCGAACTATAGCTTGATATCAGCCATCCGTAGAACGAAAGTGTAGAGAATAATACCAACCTTGTTCTCTTTGGCATAATCAAAGAGTTTGCGAACATTGTCGCCAGTCAAGACACCAGCCTATTGAAACGCGATCATCAGGATCTATCAATGAGGCAGATGGATATGAATCCACGCAACTGGAACGATATCGAGGACACCCATTGCGATCGATGATGGTGGTAGGAAGGAGGAAATGAAGATAGAACGGATTTCGGTCACTCTTTAAAGTCGGGGGCGGGAATTGGCGGAGATGGCACGATCATCACGTGCGTTATGGAGTTGCGGGGTGAATTCACGTCCTCCCCCCGGACCGTCTGGAAGGATCCCGGAGTACGACGCGTCTTTTATGGAACTGGACATGTGCGACTTCATTTACACGGGAGCCCGCTTGTGATTCCGTTGTTCAACGCTCATAGGGCTGATGAAGAGAAGTGGAGGTGGGATGTGGGTCACGATCACCAATCCATTATCAGTTCGTTTATTTTAGTTGATTCCCCGGTATATATACAAAGGGTAGTTGAAAGGGAGATAGAGATGGCCCAACAAAAGAGGGATGCCGAAATCGAGTGAAGTCTCAAGATCAATAGGAGCTGATAGGAGGTAGAGGTCCGTGCTCAGATATATCCCAGCTGAGCGGCCATAGCGCCTGTAAAATTCCCTAGAATCATCAAGCCAGCAATGAATATACTTTGGGCCTTGATGCGAGAGTTCATTCGACACGAAGCGTGATCGACGACGACAGCCAGGAGGAGAATCGAGATGTACAACGCAGGGAATAGGGGGTAGCCTGAGCTTTTGCAGTTCGAAAACTGGAACATGAAGTAATGCAGTACCCATGCCCCGAACAAGAGGGAAAATTTGGCATCGGGAGCTAGATGGGATGATATTTAAAACAGGGAATTATGCCAGATTATGATATCAGCTTACCATGGATTGACGAACTGGTGAGGGCGTCGAGCCAGCGAAGGGCTGGATATAACCCGAGGGAAATGACAGCCAATTGCCAAGCGAATAGTTTGGGAGGATTGTTTCCATCGTCAATGTTCACATGGGCAGGGTTTATCCAGAAGTTGTTGCGGTAATCCACAAGGCGACGATCCGTCCAACCAGCGTTTACAGCCCATATTAGCCGCTGAATGAACCCGAGCCTTTCCAGTCCATCAACAGCAGGATCTTCATCAGGGATAGTACCAGGCGAGCCTGAGGCTGTATTGAGTAACCAATGAKGACGCNCTCCAGCCGACACGATCGACACCTCTCGATCACATCCCCGCTACTCCCCTCGCGGCTCAGCGTCCGCCCCAGCCCACGTCGCTTTTCGTTCAAGTCCAGAATTTCAGGCCTTGCCATCTNCCCGCAGAACTCGAATTCGATGNCCATCTCCCCCCTCGCGAGCCCTTGGCTTCAACCTCAGGCTTCTCACATGCAGTCATACCCCCCTCATGCATCAACTTCTTCAGCTGTTTCCGTTCCCAGTCAAAAACGCACGGCCTCACCTTCGTCGGCCGAACAGATGGCTCGTAAGAAGCAGTCTCCTGCTATCAGGCCAACCAACCCATCTACCAAGAAAAGCAATAACACGTCTCGAGGAGGCTCGAAATCTGTGAATTCGACCCCCCTGTTACGTTCTACTCGATCCAGAAAAGGAAGCGTTGCTGGTGACCTGGTTGGGGATACACCATCGCCTGTCGATTTGTCGTTATCTATGCCACCACCTGCTTCGACTTCTCATTCAAATGGAACTACGAATAACATTCCCCCGTCACCGGGGCTTTCGGCTCAGCTAACGCCAGTGACGCCTGCCAGTATAATGAAGTTAGGTCGACTGGGGGTTGATAGCAGCTTGACGCCCAAGTCGTTCCCTCAAGGACCATCAGCGAGTAGGATCCAAAAGAAGTCTTCTACTGGAATACACGCTAGTCCAGGATTGAAAGCGATTTTGCCTGGTACGTTCCCAAGCACCCACCCATTAGATACCTGCTTATTCAATGCCTTGATTCGCCCTTCCTAGCTGGCTCAACGCCTTCAGCCACGACTTCAAGTACCCAGCCCCAGCCCACTATGCAAGTCCGCAAAACATCGCATAAGGCTGCGGAACAAAAACGTCGAGACTCACTCAAAACGACCTTTGACGACCTTCGTGGGCTTTTACCCCCCATTCCTCTCCCAAATGACGAGAAGTTTCCCGAAGAACCCTTGCTACCCGGGGCTCTTCCTCCTCGCGGGCCTCCCAAAGCTGGGAACGACGGCCCTAATAAAGGTGTCAGCAAGCTTCAGCTGCTCATCTGCGGCAACGATTATATACGGCGACTTAAAGGACGCGTGGAACGACGTGATGATGAAATTGAGAAGCTAAGGAAGGAGGTGAAACGGCTGAGGTTGCATATGGTGGATAAGGGGATTCCGGAGGCTGATGGCGATGGTGGGGATGAGGACGAGCTGGACTTGGAGAGGGATTTGGATGCGGTGGAAGCGACGATGAAAAGCAAAACTCTCTCCGTTGATNGGGGAGATGGATGGTGACGAGGACATGGGCGACGAAGTGTAGGATTTCTGGTTATGATTTCCTGCCATCCTGGACACTGTTCGGTTGTTTATACGGTGAAAGTTATTCACCCCCTTGGCTCGCAATCATGCTGGAGGCATGTGCAAGTAGATTTATCATATTGTTTCCTGATAAATTATATACCTCTTTTTCGACATTCATCCATGTAGTTTGTAGTTCGTAGGCACATTATAAAAATAATTCGGTCCATCGGGTAGTCGAGTTTCTGTAGAGTAGATGTTTAGTATTGCATGTGCAGTAGTCACATATGTATTCGTGTACGTTGTGGTCGCAGGTGGAGGTGGGAACGCGCGTTGATGGGGATGGTGCCTTGACATACGGCACACAAGCGCGTGAAGGTTCCTCGGGCGTTGATAAGCTCGCTGTCGTGTTGGGAAGACGACTTCGCCTGACCCACATTTCCACTCAGACCTCTCTTGAACCTCAACCACCACCATCACCGCCATGTCCATTGCCGTCCGTAGCCCGCTGTGAGTAGCTCTCGTCATCGTTCGTGACGACGTCGGCGAGGGGAACTAACACCCTTCAGTTCAGCCGTATTCCTCCTCCACATTGCTCTGGAAATTCCCATTGCTATCCAAGGCGTATACTCGCCGGAGTCTCTTCCTTTCCTCCAACTTAACAATACGACTTTAGTCTTTTTGAAGGTACGTCATCATCTTGAGGTTTTCCTGAAAGAAGGAAAAGATGACGTGTTGCTCACTAACTTTTTCTCGGTTTAACATATTAGCTTTACGCTGCGCTTTCTCTGGGCACATGTATCGCCGCGTTTCTGTGCTTTTCCTTACCTGGTATGTTTGACTTTCATTGGAGGAAGGTTCGGACAAAAGGGCGTATCTGACACGTTGCGATAGAGTTTTTGCCGGGAAAACGTGCTCTTGCGATTTCGTTATGCGTGTATCACAGTATCTGCTCCACAATCCTCTATCAAAGCCCTCGGTTCATCCCCCACTCCTTCGGCGACTTATTCGAGCAGTGCGTATCATATTCTTGACCCTTACAGGTTGCGCTCACCCAATCTCCTTCTGAAGATACAAGGTCACTCCTGAGATCGTTTGGGGGACTCTTCACGGTGTTGTTGGCCTTTTGATGGTTGTGTGGTGGCAAGGAACGGTCCACTTGGCTGCAATGGCCAGGAAGATTCAATAGGCGTGACGCAATGATCTGGAACATGGAGAGATGTGTGTAGGTTGGCTACGGAGCGAGCTTGGATGGGATGCGGAGTGTATGTATGTATGGATTTTTGTTCTTGATATTATTTTTATGTAGGCTCAAGATGTTCTCGATCATACCCATCATAATACCGACGCCTATCTATGTTGGTTCCCCGTCCTTCTTGTCTTCTTCAGAGTCGGTCGCGAGCTTGAGCTGCGTACAACGAATGAACGTGCATGGCCCCGAACCGTCCCGGAGTATGCGGCGATAGCAAGACATACACTGGACCAAAGTTTCTTGAACTTCCCTCCATTTTGTCGCGAAAAGAAACGCACTCACAACATCCCTACTCTTCGCGTGCCGACATCCAACACAATGCATCGACTTAGGGTCTCCAATAGACTTCCTGCAGTCGTCGCATTCAGGTTGAAGCACCTTCCAACTCGGGATGTAATCCTGCTCGCCGACTCGAAGACGATTTACCCAATGGAACAGGATGAACGTTGACTCTGATCGAAGAGATTCATCCTTGGTCAGACACCGTTCGCACTACGGGCACCTTCGTTAGCATAGAAGCTTCGCAGCGAATCTTATACGATCACACTCACGTACAAGTTCTGAAGGTCCGAGCTGTCCACGATTCTAGACACCAACCCTATCACCAAATCTCCCAGAAACCTCTGGCACCTCGTGCAAACCAATCCCTTTCGTTCATCCTCGTTCAAACTTGAGAATTGTGTGTGTTTCTCCTTGAACGTAGCGGCTTGTATCTCCGGCACGTAAAGTTCGTATTGCTCAGAAATCAAGGATGACTCGGGATTTGTCCACTGGGATGCGAGGCGGTAGTATCGAGCTGGATTTTCCTTGATGCGCCAAATCGGCTCTGAGTTGAAGGATGGAACTTGCGCTTCATTGTTTCCGCTCGTCGTGGCACAAGTATCCCCAGGTTCGCCGGGAACGTTGGTGATAGACGACATGTCCAGTTCGTTCGTTGACATCGTGTGGTGGGTCCCAATGCCTTACTAGGCGTTCGACCAGCTTTATTGCCGATCGATATTGACTACACGCTTGTGATGCGTGTACGTATGGATGGTGACAGAATGTCAAGATTATCTGAAGAACCCACAGCCCCGAAGGTTCTTCTGAGATGTGAAATGGAGACGCGAAAACTCTATGATTGCGGCCGAGGTAGCAAAATAGTAAACAGGGTTCAAGGTTGCGTAGTGATTCAAGCTTTTGAAACGCGAGGGAAGCACGGTATCACACTAGGCTTCTTCACTCTCAGTAGCTCGGTCTTGAGAGAAGGCGATGACGACAATTCCCTTGACCCAACAAAAGGATGCATGCGACATCCTGAAAATGACGCACGGGAGCTCAGAGAGCGTCATTCATAAATTAGACGACAAATTGTGTCAGTCGACAGGCCGTTGCCCTGCTGGTACAAATGCCCAAACACCAACCATCGTACACATCATGGAAACCATCCTGGTCGGTATCAGATCAAGGTGGCATCCACAGATTTCTTGGATAAGCACTCACAATGGTTGAAGAGAACTGATTCCATATCTTGAAGCAAGGAGGCCAGTGAGAAGCGGCAACGCGGCGGAACCAGCGGTCCCAATCCCGACAACCCATCCAATGCACGCCGTCAAGAGTCGCCGAGGGAAGATGCGGGTCGCCTGGCTGATGATTATGGGGAACATAGGTCCAAATAGAACCCCAATGAAAGAAACCTAATCATCCATAGTTGTCAGTTGTCAAGATATATACATCGCGCGGAGGGGCAAATGTTGAAAAAACTGACGGCTAGGGCATTCTGAATGATGGAGGGCACGAACCAAATCGTCACCTCCAGTCTAAGGGCCAATCAACTCAACCATGCGAGGGGGATAAATGGCACACGAACCCAATCGCGAGAAGCGTATAGACGAAAATGACACTGCTGACATAATCGAATAAGCCCCCTGAGCTTATTTTGAACCAATTCTGAGGGGTGAAAAAATCGGAACAGCGTATGTTGCTCAATATCATTGTGATCCAATTTCTTATAATCTCAAAAATTTGAGCTTATTTTGATCCTATTTAAACTTCTCTGGTATATTAAAAATACGCTTTGGATATGCTCACAGAACATACACTGTTCCGATTTTTTCACCCCTCAGAATCGGTTCAAAATAAGCTCAGGGGGCTTATTCGATTATGTCAGCAGTGTCAGTCCTGATTCAGTAAGGCTGGGTCCTACAACCCGAGGCTCCAAAAAGTCCAGTAGTCATATGCAGGCTCAAAGACCGTTGGATCGGCCGTATGGGCGGAATCTATGTATTCCGGATGACTGAGCACCTTGGGAGTAAGCGCGCGCAGCCAATCTGCCACGCACTCTGGCGCCAAAATGTTTCAGATTTGGTTACCTTTCCTTTCGCCGCCGTAACTTTCTGAGATGGCTCTATAAGCACATCGCAGTCCGTCGAGCGTGCCCAGCCCAGCATGCAATTCTTGTAACTTTTAAACACGACACAACAACCTTTTTTTTCTTTCTTACATGTCAATTTGCATCCAACGAACAGAAAGAGTCAACTTGCCATGTCATCGTCGACTTCTGTGCGTTCTACTTTCCTTCACAACGGATTTTTGCTGGAGCTAATGGGGTGAATGAAATAGCAGGAAGGCTCTGCCATGAGTTTATTGTCTTTATCTATAGCTGCTGAGAGCGCTGCGCCCATACCGATACGGACATCGACGGCGGAGGATTCTTTGTCCAAGTCGGTTGGGAACGGCGTTGCTGGGTCGGCCAGCAGTTCGCCTAAACAGCATCGACGGCTGGCCTCTATGGGAAAGACCAGGAGACGGATGAGCGATGCGAGAGATGCAGCTGCTAGGCCATCGTGAGTACCTAAAAGTTCATTTTGACTTTTGGGCCATGCGCCATGCCTATTCACTTCCTTTATATAAACTTTATCAATCCTACACCGAGTGAAGGAAGTCGCTAACGATCACTGCTTTTTAAGGACTACGGTGGCATTATCTTTGGCTTCCCTTTCATTATCCACATCGGCTTCCGGCGACCCCGGTTTGCCTTCGCCCACGACGAGTGCTGCGGATGCCTCGAATGCTTTATCGGATACACACCACTACGGCCACGATGCGGAAGCTCCGTTGTCCTCTTCAGTCCCGGAACACCTCAACAACCCTTTAGCCGCGCCCATTGCCATCAATAAGAATGGCAAGAAGCGTGGCATGGATTACAAGTGCGAAAGCTGTTCCAAGGTAAGCCTTCTGCCCGCTGCAAACCAACCATTTTATTAACGGGTTTACGCATCTCCCGCCGTAGATATACCGGCATCCGTCTTGCTTGATCAAACACCGGTGGGAGCACACGCCCCAATGGCGCGAAGCATCCAAGTTTGTTCTTAGCAAGCATCAGCAGGTGCAGCTACTCGAGGTACGTCCATGAAAAATCCTCCGCTCGTGTGCCTTACCTCATTGGACGCCATAGGCCGCCGCAATTCTGTCGCATATGTCGCCAACAGCCACTGGGACATCACTACCTGATGACCGTTCGCTTTGGCCTGCTTTCCTGAGCGGCAGTATTCCTCAAGCGCCTCAAACCTCGGAAGCAACCTCAGCATCTCCTTCGCGGCCCGTCTCTAGCTCCGTTCCCGCCAATAGTATTCTCTCGTCGTCTACTCGCGCAGGATCCACGGGACCTCGTCTGCACAACTACTCCATCCCAGCTTCATCTGCCACGGGAGGTGGATCCATCACGCAAGTTCGCCCTGGCCTCGTCGGCGTTACTACTCAGCCTGTTCCTGTCCCCACTTCCAGCAACACCACCGCATATCGCACAGTCAGTGGGAGCTCTGATTCAGTCTCCTGGGGATCAGGGTATGGTATTGGCCATGGAAGACATGGTAGCTCTCAGCCGTACTACACTCGTTCCATGTCCCGCGACGCAGGTGGACAATGGGCGTTACCTGGTTCCTCCCTTCGCTCTGGCTCGAGGTCCGCCTCTGGTAGCGGCGATGATGAAGATAGTATTGAAGTCGATGTCGATGGCTTTGCTCTGCCCACAAGGGCTTGGAAGAGGGAGGAAGATGAATTCAGCGTTGGCTTCAGCGTCAAGGAGGAAGACGACGAAGAGAAGAAAGGATGGGACGGTATGGAAATGGAAATGGATATGGATTAAACGGACAATCGCTTTGCCTCTTCTCTCTGGTTCTTTATTCTTAAGGCAAGCCCTCGCTATGCGATGTGTTGTCTTTCCAAGGGTTTCTCTCCTCTCTCTCAACTACATACAGAACTTTGATATTTGCTCTCTTCGGTTCCATGTTCCATGTATGTATTCTACACCAGTAAACACTTCCTACACGACCTTTTTATCTATATATGCGTTCCCGCGAACGATGTATCATTTCTCTCTCTGGACGTTCCGTTTTCTGTTGATCAGGCACCCTCTCCTGGTCTAATTATGCTCGTTGCTCCTGTGTATGTCCGTGCACTCTGCCGCGGCAGAGTTTTACTAGGTCCAGGCTTTGTGTCGCCGATTCCCACTGTTCCTCGACTATGTATGTAAATTGTGCGCGAAGTGCTGAAAATCGAGCTATCCCTCGCTGCTATCTACATAGCAGCCAACAATCTAATCCATCTCCATTGATACGGAAGTCATACCAATCCTTAGCGTAAGTATGATTGGGAAGCAGGACTTAGCAAGTTCCAGAACGCACTTATGGCGGCAGCCACCCAGGGTAGGGCGTAACGGAAGGAAAGGGATCGTAAGCCTATACGATCCGGTCCCGGGATGTTAACCTTTCCCTTTTGGTGACGCAAAGATGTACCGATGCACCCCAAAAGCAAGCAGCGAAACCAATGACACGGTTGAAGACCCTCACCCCTGATGCTATTATATTCTCCCTGAACATAACAGGGGTGTTGGGATGCGAAAGCGCGGTGGCAATTCCAATGCTTTGCGGCGGCCATTATGCATCAGATCAACTGTATGTCGACCATACACCCATGTCATATATATTTTAAGTACTCCCTATTCCCTGGTGCTAAGCTCCGGGCATCCAGGTGACTTGGGAGTTGGAGGAGGTAGTATAAGTGCTTACCTGCTAATTGCATGCTAACGCTTCGGCATCCGTGACAGTCATATATCCTCCGCGAAAGTTCATTTCGGCTTGGTTCTTGGGATGCCCACGCGCGTTAGGTATGTGAGTGTCCTCCGGCATATCAATCATGACTTGAAAGGGCAGGTGGGATGTTGTGGCGATAAATTTAGCCAGTGTAAGGCGCTATGCCTGTGCAACATCTTGCCGTTAACGTTACCGTGAGGAATGGGATTTCGCTGATACTCAACGGCTAATACACGAGGTTCAGTATTTGAGCGAGATTGCTCCGACTTTTGTTGGACATTGGCCAAGGGGAGGCGCAACCGACTGTCCGAATGGTGATCTGTGAGAAGAACAAGAGAGCAGTGTGTAATTGAGAGCGAGGGAACGAGCCCACAGGTCCACGAAGACAGGAGGACTCAAAAACCCCGCGATCGCGATAGCAGGAATTTCAGGTTTACGGCTGATGACGGATGATACATGAGGATATGTTGAATTGAATGCATCAGGGTTGAAATGACTCGGGGGTTTCTCTCGTTGGCCAGTTGAGAGGACAAGTGCAGGCTTGCAGGATCCAACGATCCGCAAGTGTCTCCCGTTGTCCGTTGTCTCGAAGGAATTTCAGAAGTTCGGCCACGAGTTTAGGCCAAGAGTGCAAAGGGTGAGTAGAGCTCTGGGTCGTTCCGTGGTTGTCGTTGGAGCTTGCGGATGCAGACGGTCCGATATCGAGGTCTAACGCTGCCTGAGAAGTTGCAGAGTACTCTCATCGCAACTATCCAAACGGCGTCTTTCAAAGAATCGAGCTACCCATCAACGGAAACGGAGGAGACGGATGCGAAGCTGCCCGCCACATATTATTGCTGTATGGGGGAACTACGCTTGAAGCTTCACTCACGATCATGGACACCGCGTACCCAAAAGGTAACGTCGCGTAAGGGAAACTGTCAGACATCTTTAGTCCAGATGGCATTATGAAGATGATAGAATTACGAGAGCACTGGGAAAGCCACGGAAAACACACAGATGCTAGGAGATCCTATTGACAAGAAAACATAAATGACGGTCCGAAAAGGTTTAAACGATGTAAAAAGGATACCCGGAGCTCACATTGAAGCACAACTCCCATGACATTCACACTCTCCCATACACGCGCCACGATCACCCAACAGCCAAAACGCCATACTGATCATCGAACCAACCACCATCCTGCATCACATCACGGCTGAAATAATCGACCAGTCCCAAGAACAAAACCTTGACCTGACCTTCCTCCTCTTGCCTTCTTTTTCCACCTCTCAAATGAGAGCCAACTCGGCCTGCATCTTCGGGTACCCCCTTTGCACCCATTCCTCCGGCGGAATACGGTCCATGCAGTCATCAGCATGCATATGAGACGCAAATATCAGATCGTTCTCCCGGGAAAACGCCCAGATGGACGGGTCCGGAGCGGGTGTTGAGGTGATTGCGCGTAGTTCGTTGCCTGTACGGGGAAATCCACAAATACATGCATGAAAAGAGACGATGGCAAGCCGTTTCGACATATCGTTCACATCAACATGAAGCAGTGTGCATACATGGGACGGTAATAACCAGGTGAACGGATTCAAAGGGAGCGAAGAAGGGAAGTTGATGAAATCAGCTAAAGCCTCGCGGCATGAAGCACATAAGGACAGGAACGTACGGATGATGTTGTGTGTGAAATGATCCAAGTTCTGTGGTTTATGTTAAGTCCAAGTTGAGCGACTAATCCATGAACATCGGGAGGGGATAGCATTTACCAAGTCATTCTTGTCGTACCCTCATCAGGAAGCGTCAGATTAGCTATGGCCTATGATTATATAAAAGGTTATAAGAATATACACTCACCAAAGGGATCTCAGCGGCGCAAAAGTAAGATCACAAATTAGCCAACGCTGGACGCTAAGTTCAAGCCATCCAGTCAGCGACTTACTTTCAATCTCCTCGCCGGCCACCAAGAAACCGAAAAAGAAGAATGCCTGAGTAAGGGAATGACGAGCGTTATTCACTGAGTCACCATGAGAAGCCCGTGCAGGACTCAGCGTCTTACCACGACCACCGTCCCCGGTATAGCCAACCACTTGAGCTGGGTCCAAATTTGAAACGGCTATAATGAGAAGCACACGCGAACAGATCAGAAAGGCAAATGCCCGATAACGAGGTTGAGCGGGAGCGAAATCCGAACCAATAGAAGGCAGAAGATGGTTGTCACAGCCCATAGGTGGAAGGAATACCTGAACGTAGGCGATGCATGTTACATGTGATAGAATTAGAAGTCGCACCGTTATGAAGAAGTGGTAGAAGCTTACGAGAACGGAATCGGCGTCGTGAGGATGCGCTCCAAGCCCGTTAGACTGTCAACCAGTTGACCCAAGGACATAATAAGGAGGTCTGAAATGAGGGTTACTACTAAGAACAGTGTTCGCTGTTAAGGAGGATGGAGTTACTTACTCGTCGTGGGAACGTCGATAGCATGTCTGCGCTGCAATGCTGCAACATATGAACTCTGTAGACAGACGAAGTCCGGTAAGAGAGGGATAGCAAGCAGTGCGCTAAAACATACGAGATAGAGCGATATCTCCAGTGGTATATTGTGTGAAATGGCCTTGTTACGTAGACGAGCTCTGACCTTTCCGGACTTTTTACTCTCCTTCGTGAAGAGGTTTTCCAGAAGCGAGAAAGGGTAAATATTGAAGATGTAGAACTTGGGCGGTAGATTGGCAGGTAGCAAATAGGCCTCGTCTGTCCTCGGAATGATGGTATTCCTGGTATTGGTGCGGCGGAAAGCGGGCAGGTCCTCCTTGTCGCTGTTGTGCTGATGTGAACGTCTCCTCGAGGGGGTGGACGCTGGAAAAGGAAGACCATCGCCGCGAGACTCTTGTTTGTGTTGAGCTTGATGGAGTGTATCAGATGATGGGCGCCCGGTGACGCCAGTTTCATCCGAGGGGAAGGCGTAATGGTTAGGAGAAGACAGATCAGTCTGAGAAGGCCTCCCAGCAGGCAAGGCGTATTCGGGCAGAAACTTGACAAGGTAATACAGGTCCTCGTAGTAGATACCGTCCTCGTTCCGGAGATAGTGCTTGATCGCGACGCCATATGCCTCCACAAGGTTGATAACTGTCTTTTTCTCAATGACCGAGCGAGCTTGGACTTCAGCCTCTGCGATATCCGGTACAGAAGAAGAATCTGCGAAATCAAACAAAAATGGCAGTGAGTGCTAAATTTAGACATGACCATTCGATCGTGAAAAAAGGGTACCTGGGACATGGAACCAGACCGTCCTGGCAAACGTTCGACTGGCCAGAATGATCTGTGACCACAGTCTTCTGCCTTCGTTATACCGCTCGAAAGAGGAAGTTGTTCTGTAGGAGATTACGAAACCGAGCACAGTTCCCACTCTAAGCCAGAATGGTAAGTTTGCAAGCATGCGGTCATCCAATTTTAGGGTTACTTACACGGTCAAGAGCGTAGGCTGTATGGACAAGTCGTACACGTTATGACTGATTACGGCTACCATCGTCGCCCATCCTGCGAAGAACAGCAGGATATGGAAGCATCGAACAACCGCCGTTGACAGAAGTGCGTTGATGAAGGATGCAGCCGGCTGCTCTCTAGGTGCGAACCTGGTACACACAAGAAGCCACACGGTGATGATGATTCATAGATAGTGAGGTGAGAAATGACTGAAGAACATACGCCACTTACGGATCAGGTACTCTGAAACCCTCCAATCGAGGAACGGAGGTAGTTTCGATCTTCTAACGAGAAAACGGGGTTCAAAGTCTGCTCAGTATCTAGACCATGGAGACCACAGCAGAGAAAACATACGACGCCGTCGCCTTTGTCCATGGTTTTGCTCTGCTGAGGCACAGTTAAACGAGAGAGGGTGCGACCCCGAGATTGCGAAAGAGACCCTTTATCTATCGGCCTGGCCAGAAGCTTGCGAGCTCCGGTGCTCAGCTGAGCAAATCAGCAACTCCACCAGTGGAGTCTGCGAACCAAAGAGGCAAACGAGGCCAATTATGAGAAGCTTTATCACCAAGGTAGCCGGCTTTATATAGTAGCGCCACGCCTTTCCGGACTAGCGAATGACAGACGCCATGCCAGTTGCCGAAGAGCTGCGGAGAAAGAAGTAATCAGCGCTGATGATGCGTATGGGCCGTGTTGATGCCTGCTGGTTTCGTTGTGTTTTTCCAAGGTTTCAATCGCCATATTTTCCTGTCTTGGCGGGTGAGCGTATCACTGAAACGGGAGAAGACGTGCCTTGGCTGCCTAGACTGACCGACGGAAGCAATTTTATCCAAAGCCTAATCTAAGCGCCAGATACCACAACCTTGCGGCTCAGTGTCATAAGGCCTCACGCCAACGACTAAAAGACCTCTGGATTGAAGAGTTACGACGTAAACACGGATGAAGAAACCTTGGGCAAGAATTTCATGTACGAAGTAGCCGCGATCATCCCCAAGGCAAACGCAACAACGACCTTACCATCGATCAACGGCGACCTGATGCTACCAGTCGCGACCCCTTCGCTTTTCTCAGAAATATCGTCTTTCTTGAAAGGTTTTGTCACCGGTTCGAAGAGCTGGAGGGATTCGTGGGCAGTTTCCAGGGCAGGGAGTCCGTCAAGTGAGTGCAAGTTGTTTTCCGTCCAATACCATTTCAAGCCTTGTGCCGGACGAGGTGGGGACGAGGCGGTAGAAGAATCTAAGCCGAGCTCTGCATCGCGGTCCTTGTTCTGGTATCGCGTGAGTCCTTCGAGGAGACGAGTGCGATGGCTCTTGAAGTCGTAAAATGGCACGGCGTATCCACAGGACTGGTCAAATGAACACCGAACGCAAATGAGAAACGAAGGAAGGATCCAGCAGCTTCCAATCACACTCACAGTTCCGACTTTATACACATCAATCATGATGATGGCACGAGAGCCAGGCTTGCGACTAGAAGGTGGAAGAAGTTCGTCATACTCCGGCGATCCAAATTCATAGACGGTTCCTATCATTAGCTTTAGAAACGCGGATCTCATTGTGGGTTACGATGATGGGCCTTACTCACCTGTACCAAAGAGCCTACATATACGCGGAGGTCCTTCAAAAGCATTGAACAAGATCGTGATTCGTCCATTTTCCTTGAGATGCGCGATGGTTTCGGAGCCTGTTCCAAGGATTTTTCAGAATTCAACAACTCGCCCAAGCCATGACGCAATCCAGGACCCAGACTGACCACTTCCAGTAAGATCTTCGTACCACACCTTACGCGAGTGGACGACATGGAAGCAGTCTTCAAGGCCCTTTGGCGAAACGTTGACATGGCCATCCGCCTTTAGCGGTGCCGTCGCGACCCAGAACATATGTTGTTTGAGAACCCATGGTATAAGCTTCTCCGGGATTTCCTCAAAGAATTGGCCCATTGTCGAAGAAAGAGGCAGCAGAGGTAGCGACCTTGGTGAAGATCGTGGGCGAAGTTCAAAGTTGTCACTACCAAATGACTAAGGTGGCTGGCCACCAGCTGACCCGCGTTTACGGCTAAGCAACTTCAACTATACGGACCATGTGCATAACATCAGTCAATGTCAGAAGAAAAAGGGACCGAAGCACATCATGCGTTCTGCGCTAGGACCTAATTAAAGACGATGAAATATACGGCAGGAATTTCATGTAAGAAGTAGCAGCTATCATCCCCAGGGCAAACGCGACCACCACCTTACCCTCGACCAAAGGCAACCTCAACGCGTCCTGCACCGCATTTCCCGCACCTTTCTCCGATATATCATCCTTTTTGAACACCTTCGTGACGGGTTCGAAGAGTCGGAACGACTCGTGCGCGGTCTCGATGGAGGGAAGCCCGTCCAGTGACTGCATGTTATGAGTCGACCAATACCACTTCAAGCTCTTGTTTGGACGAGGCGGGGACGGTTCAGTCGAAGGGTCCTCCAAAGCTAGCTCCGCGTCACGGTCGAGGTTTTGGAACCGCGTAGACATCTCGAGGAGTTGGGTACGATGACGCTTGAACTCGTAGAACGGTACGGCATACCCACATGACTAGAAATTGGAAAGACGTTGAGCCAAGACAAGAAGTAAGTTGACTTCAAATTGCACTCACGGTTCCAACCTTGTACACATCAATCATTATTATGGCACGAGAGCCAGGTTTGCGATTGGGGCTTGATGGAGGAAGAAGCTCGTTGTATTCTGGCGATCCAAATTCGTAAACCGTTCCTATTATTAGTGGCCAATATGAGTTCGCATTTCTTAAGGCAGGTTGAAGGACGGTCTTGCTTACCAGTACCAAAGATGCGACAGATACGCGGAGGGCCTTCAAAAGCATGAAATAAGACAGTAATTCGTCCGTTTTCCTTCAGGTGCGCAATGGTCTCCGAGCCTGTATTCCAGCTTAAGCTCCAGTCCCCAAGGTAGTTCAAAACAGAGCTCACCACTGCCTGTCAAGTCCTCATACCACACCTTCCGTGAGTTTACGATGTGGAACGAGTCTTCGAATCCCTTCGGCGAGACATTGACATGACCATCTTCCTTCAACGGAGCCGTCGCAACCCAGAACATATGCTGCTTCATGACCCATGGCATGAGCCTCTCTGGTATCTCTTCAAAGAATTGTCCCATTGCAAGAGTAAGACGAAGGATGAAGCTTGAAGGTGTGAAGGTGATAGTAAAACCCAGTAACGTGGGGGCCGTGACAGTCGTGGTTTCCGATATCAATGATCAAAGTGGGGCACTTGCAAGCGGTTCCTGTTCAGCTTATACAATAAGCGAGTTGGAAGTCGACTAGCAAGCGGATATCCGCGCTTAGCTCCATGTTCGTGGGCATAAAACGCTATCTGACGCGATGTCCGCAGGGAGCTGTGAAATTTGAAGGGAGAGCACGAAAGAGAACGGGCGGCTAATGCCAGCCCAAGGAAGGACGCTTTTGAAAATAGGAGGCAGGAGAGAATAGGAGATACTTACCCCTTCGATGCTCAAATATTCCCTCGATGCCTGTGCAAACGTGAGAGCGTGTATAAAAGTGACCACAAGGGGTCTCATCGATGTACGCACCCACAAGGCGGTCCATCAGTGACAGTCAAGACACGCCGAGCGAGCTCGAATGTTCTCAAGCGAATCAAGAAGTTGCATACCAATTACCAACGTTTGCAACAAAGCAAGCCGCACAAAGCGAGGTGGAGCCTCTCACGAGTAAGTCGGTGACAAGTTCTCATAATGAAGCGCCGCGAGTACTAAACCTTGACTTAGCTTAGCTACCTCCAGATATCCAGTCACAGAAGCATTTCCGACGATGGATGGATAAGTCGTAGTGTCATATGATCACTATCAAGCATCAGCTCGAACAAAGCAGCGACTCTTAACAGACCAGCGCCCTCGGAAAGATCCAGGGGACCTCCCTGCTTTTAATTGTCTGCCGGGGATCGATGGTCGCCTCCCCGCCTTCACCGATGTGCCCTCCATTTTAAGGGATACCGTTCGTCGGAGGGGGTACTCATTGTGCTCTATCCATGCTCCGAGATAATCATGATCTTGAGGAATCGGGAACGATTGCCTAAGAGATACGGTCTACAGTATGGTCTATCGCGTATAGCGGACTTTTGACTTATCCACCACGAGGTAGGAGGTGTGACTGCATAGCAGCGACTCACCCAACATGAGCCTCATGCCCAGCGCAGCTGGTAGACGCACACAAAGACTAATCCTGATCATGATTCATCCAGAGCATGTCGTATCTTAGAAAACTGCCACGCGCTATGAAAGGACGAGTCATCGCCCATTAATACCGCTCAAGCTTATGATGTCTCACCGTCCTGCCATGTCGGAGGCCGAAGGGGCCTCTACTGCTTAGATGCTATATCGACCATTTCATCTATTAACATACGTGAGTCACTTTCACCCGCGAACGATTAGAGATTTCATGATCAAGAGAGATAATCACCGTCTGTAACAGCATCGAGTTAATTTTAGATGACGTATGGGCTTCTCCTCCTCGAAACAAGTACCTAGGATGGAAGGGGAGAAGGGACGTGTGGTGTGGAGATTGGCAAAGAACAGGGTCTTTTCATGAAATCCGTACTGCAGGCGCGTGAGAGGCAAATCGTCGTTGGTTACTGCAAGACTTCTCCGAGCTTGGACACACGGAAACATGCACAGTGGCGCCAGCCCAAGAGAAGTGAGAAGTCGTAACTTAGGTGTGAGTCAAATTTTAGATGCTTCAGCCAGTGAAACAACTACCCATTTGCGTAACTGCATCTCGCATACCCTGAGATGGAGGTGGGTACGTAGGCGAAGTTACTTAGTTAACAGTTAACAACGTCGGTTTTCGGTATACACTTACAGAGCAGTAGCTGTGGAGCCGGTGGATGTCCTGAGAGAAACGAGGAAGTAAGCAGAAGAAAGAGAAGTCTCTAACTCGAACGGCTCGGGTGGGCTCAGGCTCCATCTCCAACTCAGGGGCAAATTCGACAGATCTCTTCTGTTCAAAGGGGCACAAAGAGGAACAGGTGGAGTATAAAAGAACTCNAAAAAGGTAATCTGAAGATAAATACTCCGCCAATCAGGGATCGATCTACGTGACGATGATCGTCGACAACGAAGTCGACAACGAGGCTTCAACGAGGGACAAAGGGGAAAGGCCGAGGAGTCAGTTCAGGGGACGGTCCTATTGAGTTATCGACGCGAAATGAAATGTGACCAGACGAAGAGGCATACTTAACTTATCTGACTCTTAGGAGCAAGGAGGGGATAAAGTGTAATAGCGGAGCGGAGAGGGAGTTTTATCAGAGTCAAGGTCAAAGCTCAAACGTTAACGTTACAACACGATTCACGAAACGTACCCTCATTCCACGGTGTCATCCTCGCGAAAGCCTCACGCCCTATTAAGCTTGCGTTCAACTTGGAAATTCGATGAGTCACCGAGGAAGGGATGGAAAAGGGGAGCGGAGAGGAAGGGAAGGTGGTAGTCGAAGCCAAGAACCGCATCAGCTAAACCATAGATAATAGAGATAAGACACACAGAAACGCTTATCACCGCGCCTTTTGCCATGACAAGTGAGAGGAACGACGGCCAGGGAACCTGATGGAAGAGGGAGCGTCAACTAGAAGGGGGGACGAAGCGGTTCTAATCGCCACCCAAGGTACTACCTGTGGAGCAGGTTGAGCATCAGCGAGCACCCTCATACTTAAAACCCCTACCTCATCGACACATCCCATCCCTTTACGAGCGAAAAGAACCCGTTCGGTGACATTCAATCTTACGTCTGTACGACAAAAACCGGTGAACAGGGAAAAAGAATCAAGCTTTCCCCGAGCTTAATACCTGGTCGGGGATGCAAATTCGTTGCAAGGTGGAATTGATTCCGTCTGCCCGTCTAACTCGAGGATAAGACCAATTATGGGAACCAAGGGGGTTAGCTTAGCCTTAAACAAGCGTTTTCAGGCATGCGCAGGTTCAAGGTAAATTGGGTATCGCACAACACATGTACATTGTGCACGGTAAGCAGCTAGCTGGATCGTTCGCGGAGTGATGCGTCGGAATACCTTCAAGTGGTCAATGATGCGGAGATGTTGGATAAGGTATGTTTTGCGGACATACTGCGTTCAGACCAATGGAGACATGAGAAAAACCCCACGTCTTCGGTCTGCCACGCGCACCACGAGTCTTATAGTTATGTGTCTTCCTCCCATAATAGTAAAAGATACGAAACCAATGAGATGAGGAGGGAAAGTGGTGGCAGGGAAAACGCAACGATTGATCGGCTGATTCGGTCCATCTTCCCCGTTTCGAGCGGTAGATTTACCAAGACGCATTGAGCGAAATAGGCATGTGTTCCCTTGATCAAGCCGGCGGGAGAATGCCAGATGCCAAACCACAATGTGCGTCCCTCGTGAACAATTATCAGACAAACTCACCGAAACTTATCGAACATGCCGCATCTTGATTGAACTTGATCAGGATAAAAACAGACAAATAACTTCATCCGCTGGGAGTGCGGGTTTGTCTTCCGATAATGCCATACCCAAGCCGGTGAGGTTGCCTAAGATAAAGAAGACGATAAAGTATAACCATAACATATGAAACAATCGATCTTACCCATGCTGCAGCGTGCGCGCAATAAGCTCATGGAGCGTGAAGCCTATCAGAGAGAGAAACACAACTGTCATCATACCCGAATCAATAAAGCGAGTTACAGGGATGATGAAAGCAATCAGAGACGAAGTCGAACCTGAACCTGAACTTGCCCCCGAAGACGAAGACGAACAACGTAGTAGATGCAAGTTTCCCAGATGAGCATCCTTGGGACGCTTGGGGCCAAGAGCCACGGAACAAATGACCAGGTTCAAGATTTGAGGGAAAACAACGTAACGCAACGCATAACCGCGGTAAACCCAGGAACGATCCCTCCACGCCGACGTCAATTTTAATTAATTTCCCCCTTCCAATCAAACCCAAGTCGTCCATGACCACAAGACGAAGACAAGGGAGAGTACCGTAAGGTTGACAACCAAGGGTAAAAACGTGTCCGCCACGGGAAAACGCCAATGCCGCAGGGATCACGGCCCATGCAAGGGTGTTATCGCGTTCATTGGATGAAGGGGAGGAAGGGCGGAAGGAGATGAGAATGAGAGAAGAAAGGGTTCAATGAGAAATCGATTGATGGTTGACGTTGAACGCACGGTCACCCATGGTAGTTGCTAACCTAACAAGGCACGACAAGGGAAGTAAACTTCAACACACGTTTCCTGACGCAAACGAAGTTTACTTTACCGTTATGATCATGACGCTCGATGAGAAGTAACGATTTGATGCAGGTGTGTGACGACACGCCCTTTTCCCATGCGTCCCATGAAGTCATCGCGTTGACCCCTCCTCGCTCTTCGCTGATATGTGGACGCTTCTCGTCGTTACAAAGGGTCGGGAAGAAGTTTCGAAGGCTGAAGCTTGTTTAACGGTTAATGATCACTTATGCGAGCGACTCGGGGACAGCGTACCAACGTTGCCGGTGTCCTTCTCAAGTCGAACGTTGGGCGGTCGAAGCTTAAGGCAACGCAATGAGGAGACGAAGACCGTCTCCGCATGGACGTCACGGTTCGTCCCAGCCGCTGGCAGAATATTCATAGAGGTATCCAGGCCCCGGCAATACTGAAGTTACGGATCCGGCGGTTCGTGACTGGCGACTGGCGAGGTGGTACTCTGGTAATCTAGGTTAGAGTGAGTAGCCAGTTTTCCCAAGTTGATTCCACGATAATCGATGAATAAGTGAGAAAATTCCCTCGAGTAGACTTGAAACGGCGCGCAAGCGGCGATACCATGCGCTTGAGTCGTCCTAAATATCCTGAGAGGTACTCATCGTAACTCATAAGTCCGTAGAGCAAGGCTTGCTGGTTATTGAAAGTTCGCATCCATGCGAACTAGTAGTAGCTACGCGTGCGGCGTGCGGCGTACGGTTACCGGTACAAAGTTAAGCACAATCGAATGTATAGTGATAGACTTATGATGTGACTTAACTTACCTCCAAGTAGAGTTATCCCTCGTAGCCTCGAGGCTACGTGAATCCAACATGACACGGTAGACTCGGAAACCAGGAGACGGAGACGGAGTCACGGAAGTATCCGATTTCCCCAATTTGATGGATAAGGAGGTAATCCTACCTAGTAAACACACGACATCAGCATCCGTTAACTTTCAAAACTTCAAGCTTCAGGCATCAAGCATAAAAATAATCACGCACCATCACGCACCGCTCACACTTATTGACATCAACACCACCCAATACTACAAGGAGCAAGTCCAAAAAAAACGTCGACTCAAGTCGTAACACGCACGGTACGTCCCGAAATTACACCAAAGGCATACGCCGCGAATGCCCAGTGGATCACCCGTGTGTATCGCCCATCACAGAGTATATCATCCATCATATACCGTGCATCCCGTATCCCGTATCCGGGTCATGTATCTATCATCAAGCAAAGGTTAGTAAAGCCGTAACGTCTAACGTTAACATTCAACAGTTACCGTTACCACGTACCAACTTGACTCTACGGCACTAAGAAACTAAACCAACAACACACCACGCACCTTCGTACCGTGCACCAAGGGGAGAGCTCTACAGCCTTGGCTTCGCCATTTGGCTAACACGTCCATATCCACTGGCCCTCGAACTTCAACGTTAACGTTGCGTTACAGTTGCGTTAAAGTGAAGGGTTAAAGATGGTGTGCTACACTGTCAATCCAAGAAAATCGTCAAATCCCATGCTATTCTCAAAGAGGAAATAAGGCATACCGTAAGTTACTAACTGTTCGTAAGGCGGTAACATTCAAATCGTGAAACCGTCGGCGAAATCATAACATGCGTGCTTGATCCTGATGCATGGGAACAACGTGAGATGCTAGATAGGGATTAGAGATAAAGAGGGAGAGATAGAGTGTGTCCGAGGCATGGGAAAGGCTTGAGAGAGCCACGAGAGCGCCACGGGAAGAGACGCACGCATGAGGGTGTGCGGCAAGTGAGTATCATGGGAGACTCGGAGAAATCACAAACCACAAACGGAAGGAGAGAGGGAGAGGGACACAAAGGGGACACAGAGGGGACACAGAGAGAGGGAGAGACAGACGCCGTTGGTTGGTTGCCACAAGGATTCCTTATCCAGGAATGCCGTGATGCTTTGATGGCTTGATGTCCACCAAGTCGCCACCAACCTTTCCAACCGTCAACTTTCCGATCTTCAAGCTGCAACTGCAATCAATTGGTTCCATGCCGAGTCCGCATATGGTCGTCAAGGCTCTACTAGCACCTCTCCTTGCACTCCTTCCCACTTCTTCTTCCAGGTCCAACGGTAAACCGTAAGCCGTAAACAAAGGATGAAGGGTTGAGGGTGAAGGGTGAAGGGTGCCGCAACAAGTATGAGTTCCTGATTCCTGAAGCCGAAAACCGAGGGGATGCTCGAATCTTGAATCGCGGGGAAACCAATCGCAACATTGAATCCTCGCAAGTCGCAAGTGATAAGTTGCGTGTAAAGCCTCCATACGCATTACGACTGGATTGTCGATGGACGAGTGCGGCTTAGTACCGGGTTTCTGTCAAACCCAAGTCGATCTCCAGGTAGGAAGAGGGAGGACAAGGGCTTGGAAAGGGTACACCGCCGGCGGAATTAATTTTGATAAGAACATTGGGTGTATTGGGTACCTTGGACGTATTGGGTTTCGCGGCACATATTGAGGTATCGTGTACCTATTGGGTGAAACGCAAGGTGAGAACGAGAAAGGGTGTTAGGGTGTTAAGAAAGGGTAGAGGCGGTTGGATTTTGGGTGGGATGGGATGCCTTCGGCAATTCCTTTTCAAGTCAACTCGAGACGGAACAACGGATTGTTAGAGTCCTGATTCCTGACATACTAACCAATCCCCATTCCGAGTCCCTTTCAAAGTTCAAACCACGAATCCTCCCATAGAACATTCGTAGTTGATCCGTCCAATCAGGTCGTTTACGCGTTAACCTTGGATAAGTGACGTTGTTGACGTTAATCGCCCTCAACGTCACGTCCAATATAATCAATCAGCAACGTTAGACGTTAGACTTTCGCACCGATGGACCGACTCGGAGTCGGGCGGTGAGTGATGTAGTCTTTGGGGGACCAATGAGATATGATAGGTACTCGTCATCCAACACGGGGATTGGGTGTTCAACCGTCCACAAGTGGTTGCTTGCGAATACGGTATATTGCCACCGCGTCTTCAAGTTCAAGGACGGTGGAGATACTCCTCGGCACTTCTACCTGAGGTCCACTTCACCTAGACCCGCGAACATGAGTACGAGATCCGCGAGCCAGAGCAAAAGCACATACCGATGCCCTTATAGGTTATTGTCCTATCGGAGGACTAGAGTAGGGGACAAGCGACCAGTAGTCGTTTATGCGCATCGCATCTGCAGGGTTACCTAGCTTGCCGGAAAACCTTGAACATATGACCTGCAGCTGGCTCACATGGTTAGGTATCAACATACATGATACAACATACGAACAAGCGAACATACACATGAATATATGGGCAGGTGACCTTACCGTTACCGCTACCGCTGTCCCTACCCACTTTCCACCGTTCCACCGTAAACGCGTAAAACGTGGACGTGGCTTTATCTTTGTCCGCTGTCGTTCTACTCTATATTTGATGTTTGATTCGCTTTGTCAAGTCCTCCAGGCCGTCATTCGGGAATCGGTGGTTAACCGTTAATCGCGTGAGTTGCGCGTGGGCCACGGATCAAACAACCACTCCATGCCAAGAATAATACTTCAGGTCTTGAGGTCTTGAGGTCTAAGGGAAGGAAGTAAGTAAAAGTAAATCGGCTCAGTATGTCACGACCGGGCCGTCGGTACGCAACATACATACTTCCTGGCTTGCTGACTTCTTGGCATAGAACCATCCTTCTTCGTTATACATATCGGCGTGGGTTGTTGATGTCGTGTTGATGTCCAAGTTCTAGAGCAACAACCCGCGTTACACAGATTGTGGAGGGGTTATGGAGGTTGTAAACGTTGTAGAGGTTATGGAGGGTGTGAAAAGTCGAGATCAAGCCTTCGACGGACCGCTGGAGAAGGAGAATCGACATCAGAGCGAATACAGACTCCAGACTCCAGACACCCGATGAAAGGGAGGAGAAAGGGGAAGAGGAAAGTATCGTCAACATCGCATTCCTCGCTCACCGGATCCCAACCCTCCTGCCCATCATCCTCAATTGCTCATGCTCGCGTCATCCCATCCATAACGATCAATTCAATACCAACCTGACAGTACCCCACGCGTACCTCGAGCATCAAGCCACCAATAAGTAACTCGTCGTTACTCCAAGTTGGGGGTGACAAGGATGGGGGTGGTAATCGGTAAGCGGTACCGGAGGAGGTAGACCAAGTCTCCGACGTCCTTCCAAGACCTCCAAGACCCCCCAAACTCCCATCAACGCCAATCATAACCATGAGTAGAAGTCCCCCAAGTGCTTTGGAAAATCACGAGTAAGTAGGTGATTTCGCGTTGAATTGAGTATTTGAATGGGTGGACCCTTCCTTGTCTCAGACCCTCACCCTCCTTCGTCTACGCAGCACGCTAGACCACGTTGGAACCATTGAGTCATAGAATAAGAGAATAAGAGAATGAATTCAATGGCAGAACGGCGTAAGAAGGATGACATGGACTCGACAGCGGAAGATAGCGTTGGACAAGGGGGACAGCGGAAGGTCCCGTACGTCCAACTGTCCTAGCATCCTCAATCCCAATATTCCAACTGTCCTCATTCCAACCGCCCAACCGTGATGTCGTCGTGTTTGTGTTTCAAGTCCTAGATTCACCATAAGTAGAAGGGGAGATGAGATCCGAGAAACAAAACGCAAACGGTAAATCAGCTGGGTTGTGTATTTGTATGTCCGGGAATTTGAAGGGGTATGCAAGAGGTATGGGTCCATGAAGGTCCACCGAAACCCCTCCACCAATTCTCCCGGGAAACCGAACAACCACCCACCCACCCTCCCTTCAACCCGACCATCCAACCCAACCCACCCTTCAAAGTTCAAACCGACCGACTGATCGTCATAGAGAGAGCCATCCACCCAGATTCCTGATTCCTGATTCCAAAGGAAGTAGAGTTAGAGTAGAGTAGACTCGTGTACGCACAGGAAAACATACGCATACGCCTCCATAGAATTTAGAAAGGAAGAGAAATTTCAAATACCCAAAAACACATCCCCTCTCCCCTCCCCGTGTACACCCTCTCCCTCTCCCTGTCCCGATCATTCGAGGCGCACGAACACGAGCACGAACACTTGTTCTTGTTCTCTATACGGCCACCACCTCGACCCATGCTCACGCGCCATGCGCATGCTCACCCCAAAAATCCTCGTCCNAAAAAACTTCCTAATCAAGGATTTTAAAAGGTAAAACAGGGATTTTAAAAGGTAAAACGAGGAAAAAGAAGCGCATGGACCTCCGGGCGTCGGGTAGACACTCCCGATGCACCGTAACCCATACCACCCATACGACTTTCAACCATACCATCAACCATACGATCATGATTATCATGAACAAAACGGGTTACGGGAGGTAGGAGGGGGAAGCATGGACCTCGAACCCCTTGAGTTACAAGGTTTATGGTGAACCGTGAGGCCAGGTACGCAAAAAAAAAGTCGNAAAGTGATAAACACACGACGTTCAGCGGCTCATGAGATTTCGCAAAACTCAAAAAGATGAGAGAGAGAGGGAAGGGAAACAGTGAAAGGGAAAAAGTTAAAAATCACGGCTCCGAGGTCCCAACATCGGGTTGCGCTGTACGGTGTACGGTGCACGGGGCTTTTGGACGTCCTGAGTGTCGAGGTGTAACATGACAAAGTTGAGGATTGGGAAGGAGGTGGACGTACGGGAGACGCCGAAGTTCAAGTATGTCATCAAATGGGAAATGGGAAATTTGTTTCCGTATAGTCCGTACTCCGTCGTCTGTCGTTTTGTAAATTGCAAATAATTTCAATTTGTTTCCGTTGACATGTTTCCGTGGACCAACTGGTCGGGGGTTGACATGGACAGTCGACATTTCACCAAGGAGTCAACAAGTAGATGGTTGTATGAGACATGGTGGATGGTTTGGGATGCCGGGAACGAGCGGTTACGGTCTGAGGTCTCGGGTGGCGCGCATCCACATCCCGCCAGATCCCGCCTCATACCCCCGGAAAAGTAAAAAAAAAAGTCCATGAAATACGCGTACATATGCACCTACGTCCTTTACGCGTACCTGACCTCGCTTCCCACCAACCACCCATAACACCCATAACACCCACAATAATCACTTGCTTATAATCACTTGTTTGTTGAGTTTTAAGATTCGTCAATATCGCGTCATCTCTCCCATACGGTACCGTTAACCCGTTAACCATATGCCGGCGGTAGGGACCGTATACCATGGAGCGTGAAAAAAGAAAATGTAACGTTAGAGGATAGGAGGGTATAGGATAGTATAGGAGTGGGCTCCTAATCCACCCATCGAACGCATCAAGTCGAGGCGTGCAGCAGCAAGCTCGAAGTTGTCGAAGTCTTCAACTCCCTTTCACTCAACTCCCTTTCATCCCCAAAACGCACAACTCAGCTCACACAACTCAACTCACTCATCTCAAAACTCGCGACTCAAAAATCACACCGACTTGACCCAATTCAATGAAACTGTTATTGCTACGATGTAGATGGAAATGCTGATGCACTATGAGAGAGAGATGAGGGAGAGATGAGATGCTATATATGTACTCGAACCATGATACGTTGAGGATAGNAAACACATGAAATGAAAAAAAACGACGATGAGGAAATGAGGAAGGAAGGATGCATATACATGTACACCAAAAGACGACAAAACGATGAGGAAATGAGGAAATTGGGGAGGTGGGAGATATGCCTGCTAAAAACCACGTTCTAAATAGATGGTACCTGTAAAGCGTAAAGTGTAGAGGTGGAGATGGATACGGAAAGCCCAAAGATGAGAGGGAGAAAGAGGGATTAAAAAGAGGTTTTTTGTGAAGGCTTTTTGAAAATCAACCCGTCGGTGAGGCGGGTTGAGGTGAAAGAGAAGGTAGAAGAGGAGAATGAAGTGGTGGTACAATTGTCATGACCCTACCTTTTCTCCCTCTTCTTCCCTTCCAACGTAAGCGTGATTTGCTGTGGCATCTTCGGCATCTCCAGTTCCCAAGCCACCCCAGCGACAATGACCTGTCTTCTCTCTCTAGTCTCAATGACTTCAGTACTTTACCCTTGTCTTACTCCTCTGAAACCAGTACTACTCACTGGAGCAAAATCCTGGGCACCGATTGGCACGATATTGCCAATTTGCAGACATTTCCAACCCTTTGAGTGAGGGGTTCAACATCAATCACTCCAGCCTATCCTCTTCCTCCTCCGACAGCTTTGGCTCAGACCCGCAACCCATTGAAAACTTCGAGAGTGACCTTGACATCCTGGATTGTGATGCAGACAATGAGGAATCAGAGGATAGCTATGATTTGGATAGTGAAATGGATGATTCTCCTGGACCATGCCCTGTTGATCAATGGGTCAATGGGCGTAACTTCGTATGTGGGTATTACACAACATCTCAGATATGTATACTCAACACTATGAGGTTCCACAAGAGCCCTTCCCCCCGTGGCCCATCTTACCTCCACCACGTCCTACGAACTCTCAAAAATTCACAGCCTGACCATTTCCAACAAGAGCTACGCATTTCACCACACACCTTCAACTCCTTCATCACTGCCATTGAGGCCAATGCCGTCTTCTTTAACAATTCCCAGAACACTCAAATTCCCGTCGAAAAGCAATTAGCCATCACAATCTATTGATTTGGGCATAACGGTAGCAGTCAGTTGCGAACTGGGCTGGAGTCGGCAAAGGGACTGTTTTGTTAGCCACACGCCGTGTAATGACTGCCATCTTACATCCGGACTTCATGAAGAACACTGTTAGGTTCCCGACCAACGAAGAGAAGGCAGAAGCCAAGGAGTGGGTACGCCGGCACTCCTGTAAGGGTTGGATGGATGGGTGATGTTTTGTTGATGGCTCACTCATTCCCTTTGCTGAGCGACCTCATTGGTTTGGAGAGAGCTACTTTGACCAAAAGAATAGGTATTCACTAAATTTTCAGGTATGGTACGCTGTCTATCTTTGTACTGCCTTTATGCTCACTAGGCTTAGATTGTCTCGCTCCCCAACCCAACCTCCGTATCATTGTTTTCAGATAGATATGTTATAAGTGTCTAAGTATATGAAGTTATATTGATGCAACGATGCCGCGATTATGTTGAAAATCGGCGGTAGGCGGTATTTCACTTGAGCGAATTGGGTCTGAATTAAGCGCTAAATCGCCTCCTAAATCGGCCTCGAATCATGCACTCTAACTGACACTAATCGTCACTGTTTACCCGCTCCAGCATACAAGGTTGGTAAGAAGGTTTGGCTCGATGCAAATGACATCCAGGCGGCAACAGCCCGAAAAATTGGAGAATCCAACCCCCCCAAGGGTCCAAGCCATGGGAATCACATTTCTGGCATATCGTCGTCCATTGCCTCATGTAGCATAGTATATATAGTTCCTCATCGTTGTATTTGTTCCCTTAGCTCGTTTATAGATGTTTCTGCCTTATCCTCCCTGATCCTCATCTGGCCTGACGACCCAACCCGGACCCGAGACAACTTGGTTGTCCTCCACTCATCGCCCTCCTCCTCCTCGTATCCTCAGCCTTGCACCTGGCCTGGTACACCCGAGCCCGGAGTGYTAGTAGGAGTCYAGCGCTGCTCCCCAGTCGCTGTACTCGTCCTATCCTGTTCGCTCGGCCGTCATCTCGGCCTACGCTCGCCCNTATAGTCCCTCTCTGGMTMGKGTCWWASWACTGAGATCATYGCCAAATAGCTTGTCACAGATGGAGAYGTCTAAGGGGGCGCCTTTGGCTCGTTGGAGGACTTCGTTTCCCCATTCCAGTGGGTACAGAGGGGCTGACGACCATAACTGCGGTGTCTGAAGGGCCACTTGGCGCCAAGCGGTGCAGACGTGGGTCACTACTGAGACCCAGGCGTGACGATACTTTGGGCCGAAACTCGAGTATATGGTTTGTACGAGCTCGAAGACATAGGAGAGGATTTCTGGTGGAAGCGAAGTCGACGGAAGTAAGGCATTGCGATGTTGGAGTTGATGGGCTTTGCGTAGAGATGGTTGAAGAGTTTCTAGATCTCTATTCACCTCCATTACTGGTGATTTGAGGGGTTGTCAGAGGTTGGGTTGTTGTGGTCAAGAGCCAAAGTTCGAATTAACGACAACGGGCGCTCAAAAGGGGTTTGCCAATACCCCCTATTCGATGACATCCATGGAGGAGGTGGCGTCACTAGCATGCCCGGAGGACCAATGGCAGGGCTAATACCTTGAGATACGTGTCACGACAAAGGTGGCGATCGGCCTCAAACACTCTCCTGGGGCCAAACTGCGCAAGGAACGTTTGAATCTACGGAGTCCTTCCCTATGAGTAATGAGTTTCATTGACCCATAGGACGAACTCAAGGCCAACTCAAGGCCAAAGAATGACGGACTTCACGGCGATCCTTGTGACTAGTCCCGCCGACCCAAATACTCAACGGCATAGTGGTTCCAAACAGTGAGGAAGCATTGCAGTATCGATTGACCGTGAAAGAAACATGGGGACGCTAGGTATGTACATGATTGTTTACCAGAAATCTCCCGGATTTTCAGCTTGAGAGATTTGCATGATGCGTTCTGATGAAGACAAGGTCGTAAGGGAATCAACTGACTGTTTGAGAGTCTGAATTACGCTCGGGTCGGTGTCCTCCGAGTCCTCCCACTGATCAGGAATGCTCAGCTCTTTGAGCCGTGGAAGTCTCCGCCTCTCTCTAAATCTGATCCATTCCAAAAGCTGCTTCGTAGCTGCTTCGTCATGCGGAAGCGACGAGAAGAATAGTTCCTTCAGCGCCGGGAAGTTTGTCCACATCCCTATAAAGTTCATGCCAGGACCGTTTGGTTTGAAGAAAGCGTTATAGGGAAGCTTGAGAGTTGTGACCATGTCCATCTGAGAGAGTAGCCTGACATAGTTGAAGTATTCCACCGGTATATCGTCGTCGAGGGAGGGATGGAAGGAGAACGTAGCCACTGGAGCGAGCGGAACCATTGACCAAAACTCCTCCGAGAGCAGGTCGAGCTGGATAGAAATTGTTTTGGAGGTGGCTGGGCCCCCTGTAGTCCGAGTGTAGTCCATAATCATGTAGCTAGGCGAACTATGAACCTCTAGATGGTATTCAGTGGCCTCGGGGGTATTGACGACGGGTGACCTAAAAGCAATGAAATTGGAAATCTCCTGTACATTGTCGGAAGCTTTGTCGGAATCGAAGCAATTGTACAGGGTGACATCGATGCGGCCAACGTTTGGAGCTCGTGTGCACTTGAGTATGTACAAGGGCACGCAATCATCCAAAATGACCACTTGGCGTAAGCTGGGAAGGGAGACTGGGGCGTCCATCATTGCCTGCAGGGGATCTTCGTCTGGTTCGTCCGGTAGGACATATGCCAGTTTCAGCCTCTCGAGATCGTGCATCTCAGCTAGAGCAGAAATGAAAGAGTAGAGGTCGGTTATTCTCGGCGAAGGGCGAAGAGTTGATTCGAGCTCCAGATAACGGAGTTGATGGAATCGTGGGGTCGTGAGGTCAAGTCGGCAATTCTGCAAGACAAGCGTCTCGAGCCGTGGAGCGCTTTCCTGCGTCATGAGCACATCGTCTAGCACTCGGCACTGGTTAGGGAAGCTATCGATCTGTATGCTCTCGAGGAGGGGCATACTTGATGTGCCTATCAACTCAGACAAAGTACTTGAAACTTCGTCGGAATATTTGGACACTGAAATGTTGATGGAGGAAATGCGACCAGGTTCGTTGAAGATGGTTTTCATCATAGAAATGCATGCGGCAACGACATTGGGATCGTCGTCAGGTGGTAGACCATGAATGTCCAGAGGAGCACCTTTTGCCCGTCGGAGGACTTCATGCCCCCGTTCCAAGGGATACAGATAGACCGAAGTCCATAATCGCGGGGTTTGAAGAGCCATTTCGCGCCAGGCGGTGCAGACGTGAGTCACACCTGGGAGCCAGGAATATGTATCGGATGGGTTCAACGACAGATATGTCTTTCGAACCAGCTCGAAGATGTAGGAGAGGATTTCTGGGGGAAGTGCCATCACGGGAAGTGAAGCATTGTGATCTTGGAGTTGATGAGGATTGTACGGTGATGCTGGAAGCGTTTTTGAGGTTGGGGCAACGTTCATTTCTGAAAGGGTGCGGAAATGAGGGAGGCGTCGTGGTTGCAAGGATCAAGGAATGAAGTTGAACTTGAAGCTTAAAATTATAACGCAGAGCGTGAGTCGTCACGTGAGGATCACGGTACCGCGTCTGGTGTACGTGTCCGAGTCGTGACTTCGTTGTGGGCCAGGACGATGGTGGCCACATTTCGCCCTTCCCTACAATGCAGCAAGTACCTCTTCCACACTCACAGTGATGCTGAATCCAAGTTATTCTGAGGACCTTGAACCCGAACCAAGACTCTTGTTTCTTTCACGTCGGGAAATACTTAGTCGTCCTCAAAGCACGTCAGCACTCTCTGGTGCTCTCGGAATACAAAGCTGGAGCAAAGGCGGAGCCTAACTCTTCTCTGCTTTAAGTCAGTCTTGCTGCTAAGTTGCACTGCTGCTTTGAAGTTTGTGGTAACTCTTCCAACCAAAGATCCAGATTCCACGGACCAGATGCGCTATCGGCTGCCTTGTGCGACTGCTCAATTGCTTGAGCCGGTCCCTTTGAAGCTTGAAATTCGCGTCCCCTTGATGCCACTCTCTCGCTTTCTGGCTTAAATAGCGGGTCCGTCTTTCTTTCTACTCTCTCCATCAACTCTCAGGACGCCTTCTATTCAGCTTGTAATAACAGGACCTTCGTAATAACAGGACCTGATAGTCTTTTATCTCCACCCCCAGTCCGACTGATTCCTTTCGCTACCCGTGAGTGGCCTCAGTCCTCGTTGTCTTCCTCAGCCTGAATATACTCCATTTTAGGAACATGAACGCTCGGACGCAATCTAAATATGACTTTGAAATCGCTTCTCTCTCAAGCATGATCCAACATGCGCAGACTAAGGGAGAATCCGTTCATTCCGACACCTATCAGGAACTCCAGCGTCTGAAAGATCAAACGAACACCCCTTCCTCCATCTCGAAGCTCCCCGACGAGCTTCTTTCTACAATTTTCGAAGAGACCAAGAGGATTTACATTCAAAAGAGCCGTCGTAATGCCGAGCTCGACCCCTCGAACGCTTCAAGCTATCGTAAATCCCAATCCAGCTGGCTGGATATTGCCAAAGTCTGTCGTCGCTGGAGCGAAGTCGCCTTTAGGAATCCTCGTTTGTGGAGCGACATCAAGCTCAATGACCAGATCGAATGCATACAGGAAATGCTTCGTCGTTCCAAGTCAGCTCCTCTGACTGTTTGGTGTCGTGTTCATGTTTACGATGCCGTATTTCAAGGAAGAGCAGCCGAAGTTGTCATGCCCCATTTCAGCAGGTTCGAGGAACTCAATGTCATTGCTGCTTCCTTGCAATCCGCCCGTGAGTTTCTTGAACTCATTCCAGACGTTCGGAACGTCCCCCATCTCAGGTTGTTCCGATTGGACGTTGTTAAAGCTCAAGAGGACGACGAAGATGATGACGATGATGACGAATCCGCGTCTACGCTTATCATCCCGAAACATGTCATCCAATCCCATCTTCCCAACCTGCACACCCTCGACCTCGAGTATGGCTCCTTCGCTACCCAACTGCCCTTCCTTCCATCTTTGGCGTTCCTCACTTTCTCCTGCGCCTTGGCGTCTCCACGTTTACGGGTCCGGAATGAAATGAAGGCCCGTTTCTTACGCCTCCGGGCTTGCACGGGCGCTTTTCTTAAGTGCCATCACATCGCCACCTGTCAACGCCTTATATTAATTCATTTTCTTGACCAGTGATGTCATTCATGATGTCCTGATCGTCTTTGAGTTGTCATTGATTGTGGGAAGGAATTATTGACCGTGAGAATCATCTAAGTATCCCTAAATCATTCATTTCTTGACAGCTACAAATCAAGCGTCGACAAACTATGCTGCATATGTGCACACCAATTGCACGACTTCAAGCTTCAACGTTCAACTTCCATGACATTGAACAGCTACAATGCGCGCGAGGGGTGCTGGTCAGTATGGGCTAGGGAACAGAGTACCAAAGGCCCAGGGGATGGGATGAGTCGGGGCTGAGCGCTGAGTTTTGAGCCCACGAAAAACGGGGCATGGTGCGTCCTCGCAAGTCCACACCTATCTCGTTCGAAAACTCACGCAGATCACTCACAGATTATATCAAAGTGACCTACGATCGCTTTCGGCTTACTGCCCCGCACTCCAGGGTTGTCCCCACACCTCACTTGCACCTCACACCCCACAAGAAACTTATGTCCCGAAAACTATGATCGCAGGCTCAAGTACAGGCGCTACGTAAACACTATCTACACGTAAACAATTACCTGAAAAAACGGCGACGAACGGCTTTGTTTTCGGGAAGATATCAGAGGTGGATGGTTAGCCGGCTGCGGAGAAAAAAGCAAACAGTAGGTTTTCCTGCTATTCTACTGCTCTAAAAATGTAATAGATTACTTACTACTCCTTTTGAACCTACACAGCCGGTGGTAACAGAGTTTTCGGACTCCGTTTTCGATATCCATCCCGCTGGTACCCCCGGAACCACCGCTTCCGAAATCGGCGATTCGAGCACCAGGAACACGCGCTGCAGGATGGTAACTAATAGGAATGGAGAATGCTAAAAGACGAAGACAACCAGTTGAGCCGTTGGGGAGATATTCTATGTGGTCGGTAGGGCCGGCTGGGGAGGAAATTGAAAGCGGTGAGTTTTGCTTCGCATTTTTACACCTGGGAAATACGGGAATCACTTACTGGGAGTGGCAGGCATGCGTCTCTGCCCTGGTATGGACGACGGGGGTGGTTGCAACCGTATCTGGTCGGCCTCCCCTTGTACTGGTACCACCAAACGTACAACCTGAACCCTCGCCTTCGACAGCGATATCGCACGCGCTGGAGCAGTGTTAGCACGACACAAACACAACTCCAGGAGTAATAAACATACCAATAAGTTGCTGAGGAGGTATCTGAGGCAGAAGGTTTGGGTGGTTCTAAGGAAAATCGAGGATAGTACGTTTCTTTCCGTTCCTGTCCCTTCGAAAGAACTATAATCGACTTACCATACATCCTATCCACCCACAGCCAAGCCATTGAGGCCGTTGTCATCAAATCAAACAACTTCCTTCCATACCCCCCTCCTCAGACCCGGAACACTCACCTCGGAATTTCGATTTCGGTGTCAATTTCATACATGCTAAGGTATCATTAAGAAGTTACGAACAGCATCTTAAAAGGGATAAACAAACCATGGAGCGGTTAGGGAGATTTATGAGTTCGACGATTTGGCCGTTTTTGGAGATAATAGAACTTTGTACGTTTCCATCGGCTCTGTTGGCTTCAAAAGGTTACCAATAACTTACCATCATTCCTAGTCACCCGCAGCCAACTCATCAACACTGTAGGCATCGACTCAAACAACGTCCATCCAACCCACCACCTCCTCGCACCCCAAACTCGCACCTCGGGAAGTCCGGTTTCAACACGATGTCTGATACGGTAAACAACTATTAGCACCATTCACAGAAGATACTAGAAGTAATAGGCGCACCATATCAATGTCGGAACCGCTCCAGCTCGAAGGAGGAACTGGCTGGGTAACAACCAACGTTGGTTAGTTTCCAAGACGTCCCGATGACCTGAAACCCCCACAGCTCATCTAGTATCCTTCCCAGGTACCTCCCCTACACCCTGTTTAGGTATGCTCGATTGCAGCTCCCCTACGTGAGCAAAGAACATCAAGACAACATCCAGAGACTCACGTATGGATGTTGGGAATAGGGTTGGGGAAGGCTGGGATAGCGTGTCCTGCATGAGTACGGAGGAGTTTGCCAACCGCAGGCTGAGTCACAGCAGTGTTCTTCTTATCTCAAATGTCTCCTGCGTACGGACCCGTTCATGCCACGCTCCGCGGTGGCCCATATTAACAAGTTGACCATGCTGATGTTGGCTGGCTCTCTACGCAATACGCCCAATCTCCAGTCCCTTTCCATTGTAAACGCCAATTTTGACATTTCGGACTTTGCCTTCCCTTTAGACCCCTCACAGAAAGTTCCCCTCCCTCATCTGCGCTCTATGCAAATTGCAACCGCGACTGTAGACATGTCACTCATCTTCGATCTCATCGACTATCCCCCAACGACGGACATCTCATTCTTTGCAAGCCAAATCCAGGAACTTGGGCGAAACGAGGTCTCAAGACTCATGAATGTCTGTTCTCATGTCGCAATTGATTCTTTCTGCTCCCTAGCTATCTCCTTCTCTGACGAATGTGTTGGAATCCTCCTTGCTGGGGAGGACTTCAACCCTGAGGGCAACCATCTTTTCCTCGCGCTCCCACCTTCGTCGACACCTAATGTCTACTTGCCACTTTGCACGGTCCCTTCTTTCCTTGACGTTCCCCAGCTTGGCCTCGACGGAGTCACCGGGGATTGGATCGACTCCGACTTCTTGTCCAAGTTCACTGAGATGGCCGATCTACACTTCGAGAGATGCTCCTACGAAATAGTCCAGCAGCTTCTCGTGGATGATGACGAGCAAGACCAAGAGCATCAACATTTGCCTATGCCAAAGCTCTGCAACCTCTGTTTTTATCGCTGCTCATTTCATCCCGTGGATTCAACAATGGAAGTAGATGAAATTGAAAGTCTCCACGATGCGCTCGTTTGCCTAATCAACCAACGAAGGTATATAGGACCGAAGCTAGCACACATTGAGATTCGCGAGTGCCACATATCTCAGGACATGGTTTGGGAGTTGGAAAACCACGTCTTGGTTACATGGGATCGAATTTTCAGCATTCCCTCCGATGAATATGAGTCGGGGAGTGAGGAGGAGGAGGGTATGGACATGGACAGCGACTCAGACCCAGACTGGCATCCCAACGATGAGTTTTACGAAAGGAAGAAACCCGAGGCCGTTGTGACCCCAGATGATAGCTCGGATGATGATATATCTTCGGCAGCTACAGATCCAGGCGAAGAGGCCGATGCCATGGACTGCGAAATGGAAACGGAGGAAGACGACGGTGATGATATTGACCGCGAATATGGGGAAAACCGAGGTAGTGAAGACTCATATTTCTTTCCAGACTATTATCCCAGTGATGACTCTCATGTTTGGCCTTAGAACGCAATCTTCGATTTCCTCTTCATGCTCGAGGGGCCGAGGCCCCTCATTCTTTGCGCTTGCTAGCTATCGCGGTCAGATTAGATCTTAGTTGGGGATCTAGAGTACATGTACATACTTCGATATCAATTCTACGTTAAGCAACGGACCCGACCTTGACTACACTCAACGTCCCAGATATCGAGCTGCATAATCGATCTGTGTCCTTCGAACGGACCAAGAGGTCGTAAACGAATCAACCAGCTGTTCAAGCATCGCAATGATGTGTGGGTTGACATCCTTCCCTAATGGCGACACGCTGAGCTCCTTGAGTCGTGGAAATCCACGTTTCTCCCTACGCCGTAGGCAGATCAATAGCTGGAAGGTTGACTCTTCGTCCTCCGGGACCGGATCCAAAAATAACTCCTCCAGAGCCGAGAAACGTCCCAGCACCCCTATGACCTCCGGGTTGAAGAGGAGATTATAGGATATCCCAAGGGCTGTGACAGTCTCCGTCCGCAAGAGAGCGTGGATGTAGACGCGACACGGAGCGTCACGGTCGCCATTGATGTAGATGCTCTCAAGGAGAGGCATGTTCGATGTACCGATCAGCTCAGACAAGGTCTTTGATATGTCTTCGGATTGTTTGAAGAAAGTGATGCTGATATGGGAAATACGATGAGGTTCCTCGAAAGCCGCTTTCATCAACGAGACGCACTTCGCGACATCGATAGGATCGTCAGTTGATGGTAAATCGCGCATCATGATGTCCAGTGGGACACCTTTTGCTCGTCGGAGGACCTCACGGCCCCAGTCCGCTGGGTACAAAAACGCGGATGTCCATAATCGCGGCGTCTGAAGAGCCACTTCGCGCCAGGTAGCGCAGACGTGGGTTATCGCTGGAACCCAGGTGTAATGCCAGTACGGATACCACGAGTAATTCCTTCGGACCCACTTAAAAATGGAAGAGAGGATTTCGGGAGGGAGCCATGAGATCGGGGAAGCGTTTTGGAGGGCTACTCGCAGCGTTTGTGAGGATACCTTCACCGGCATTTCTGGCGAAAAGGGGACTCCAAAAGGCTGTGAGTGATGTTGGTCAAGAGAAAGGACTCCCCAAGTACCCAGTCACGCACATTAGAGCCTTAAAAATTCTTGAAAAAAGGCATGGCACATGTTTATCAGGCTTGCATCGAGCTGTGTCGTTTGTGTAACGGGTGTATCGTTGCTATATCGCGATCGGATATCGGCAGTGATGCGTATGCCCGCAAAACAGCATTCATAGTGACCGATACTAGGGGAGAACGGTCATCCCCTTGCTTGTCAAGGGTTCTCGCATCCCCAAAATTGAAGCCTTTGTTTTGCTATTTGCGCGTGCTGTGTTCGGTGGCCATAGCCGGGAGTTCTTAGCAAGCCCCTTTGTAAACAGGAGATTCAAATTTCATAGGAGTTCCTTCTGTCTCCTGCAGCGCACGGTTGCCAGTATCAGGATGGGCATTGGGGCCATGTGTTCAGGTGTAGATGCAGACAGGCTTCAACATGTGGACGTCAGCATACCAGGAGGAACCCCGAGCGAGTCGCGAGACTGAACGAGGTTCAAAGTTCGATGATTTGTTGAGCCAGCAATGTCGCCGCGGTCGCTGCCATCCCTGACGGACAAATTGGAAAGAGGCTGGGTGGCTCACACATCTTGGAGAAGTATACCCAAAGGGGAAGGAAGCCTTTGCTCCTTTCGGGTCCTCAGGTCGAGCAAATCAATCTCGCGCAAAGACATTTGCGAAGTTATGTCGGTGACCTGGTGCGCAATGATAGAAAAGTCACAACGGCTCAAGTTGGAAACAAACTAGCGCAGTGACTTAATTATGGTGTGGTTCTCCCAAGTTCAACACAAGGCAGACCGTTCAAGCGTCATTCACATTTACATCCACCAGCGGCAACTTAGAAACACACATCCCGCCCTTCAAGCTTCAAGACCTCATAGGTACCCACTTCGGAGGACTGTCAGCGAAGCAAGCAAGGGTTTTGCCGCAGCAGGCGGCACTTTCGAGTGGTATCTGTGTGCATGAGATACGGGAGAGAAGCCCGCGTCCATATGCTAGATCGTACTGTGAGTTGCTTCAAACGGGCTTGAGGCCTTCAGTATCAAGTGATTTCCAAAGGCCTACAAGGATGAAGAATCTACAAACACTCGGGATGAGTAGAGCTCTGATACAAAGTACAACCCAGTAGACAACTGTAGTTACTGTACCTGTAGGCTATGAAGTTCAATTGAGGCCGAGTACTTCACGCAACTGTCAACTGTTCAAGATCATGACATCTCCCTCATCCTATTCAACGGGCGTCTTAGCTCAGCTGGGAGAGCAACAGACTGAAGATCTGGAGGTCCCGTGTTCAATCCACGGAGATGCCATCCTT